>PVKM010003174.1:0-59443 GCA_004027735.1 Carollia perspicillata
CAAAATAGTGTAGGTAAATGCTCTAGAGGTACTTTCGTCCGGAACTCTAAAAACCCCAAGCTCAAACAATGAGAAATCATATTTGGTAGTTAAAATTAGTAAAGCAGATTTCAGACTGGTTTGCTCACTCTTAAATCACAGGTTATAAGGGTCCCATGATGCTTCGCTGTGGCCTGAGTAAATGCTCCCTGCTGTTGGGAAGGAATGGAACAGTGACCTCAGGACATAATTCTGATTGTGCTCTGAAGGCGGAGGGAAAATGTTGGTATTTTTCCCTCCGCTGTGTTCCAGGGTGCAACGCGGCTGGTCATCTCCACAGGGCAGGAGTTAGCAGTCTGAGTCACTTCACCAGAATGCACCTCATGTGCCCTGTTCCAGGTTTCAAATAGCAGAGTGTCTGGGCATGAGGAGGTCCAAGAAGGTCCAATGACAGCACAGCACAGCCCCAGGGAGAAAGCAGGAGAAAACGACTGCTCCGACCGCAGCTCCAAACAAAAGGACACAACATTTCCAGAGTCAAAAATCCCCATTGTTCTACATTTAAAGGGATTGACTGGAAGTAAAAACCCATGGAAGTAAAAACCCATGGAAGTAAAAACCCATGGAAGCAAAAACTCACGGAGGCAACAGATAAAATATGTTTAGCAGGCAACTGGTTCAAAGTGTGATTACAAGTTTTATTCTTTCAAATTGTCTGGAAAATGACTACTTCTATCAATAGTATGTTATAGATTGAATTACATCCCCCTGATTTTATGTATTATAGATATTGAAGTCCTAAATTCCAGCACCTCAGAATATGACCTTGTTTGGAAACAGGGTCCATGCAGATATAATAATTAAAATGAGGTCATTAGGGTGGGCCCTAATCCAGTTATGAATGGTGTCCATATAAAAAGGAGAAATTTGGACACAGAGAGACGCATAGGGAGGCTGTGCAAATAAAGGCAGAAGATGTATAGATGATGCTTCTACAAGCCAAGGAGCATCAAAGATTTCTAGCAAACAACCAGAATCTAGGGGAAAAGCAGATTTGCTTTCAGAGCTCTCAGAAGGAACCCATCCTGCCAACACCAGATCTTATACTTCTAGCCTCCAGGACTGTAAGACAATAAATTTCTGTTGTTTAAGTCACCCAGTCTGTGGTGCTTTGTTGTGGCAGCCTGAACAAATGGAGACAGTATGTATGCAGGAATAAATCCTAATGGAATTGAGCAAAATAAAAAGTGGTTAGGTCATTACCTGGTTGGTTACTGTTCTTCCTGAAGAAAGATGCTAATGCTACAAGCCCTTCAGCAGATGCCTAAAGGAGGTATACTAATGTTTGGTGTTTGCAAGGGACCAATGACATGGTACTGCCATGAGCGCCTTCCATGAGCGGTACCTTACTGGAATGGAAAGACTTTTTTCTCTTCCCCTGAAATCTTTACATACGGCTTTATGGAGAGGAAACTAGGATGCATAATCACCATTCTTCTGGCAAAAGAATAAAGGCAAAGTTTGTTCCAGTTAAGCACAGGGTTTAACCCATAAATTCTCTTCTTTCTTTTTGTTCTAATTAGGCTTTATTATTCTTACTTTTTATACTTTCTAGCTTTTAAATGGATTTTGGGGTTTTTTTTGGCAACTGTTTTTTCTTTTTGCTGGTTCCATCACTAAAATGAAGTGTTGAAATGAATCAGAACCACCTGTGTTTTTCTTCTGATAAACTGGCAAGCAATGAACAAGGCACCGAGAACCAGGCATAATGATAACCAACAAAGTGGATTCTGACATGTGGAGTGTGTGCCCCACAGGACATGTGCTCTACTCAGACTCAGAATGACCCAGAGGCCATGCGAAATGGGACTGTGGTGTCTTTTCCATGGTCTGAGCTTCCAAGTCCTCCTTCTAAGAAAAGCTCCCTCTCTGGCCATGTTCTGATAAGGCCATCTTTTATTCATTGCTCCTCAAAGTCACATTCATTCTGACCTCCTGTATTGAGCAACACATTGCAACTCGGTATTATAATTATTTGCTTTCTATGGTAGATCTTTCCGTAACGTCTATAAACTTCATTAGATCACAGCTATCGTTTGTGATATATGCTCCAGTAAAAAGGAGAGACACGGGCGGGGTTCAGTAGCTTTCCCCCAGTAACATAGCGGGCTGGAGCTAACCTGTCCGTCAGAGGCAGTGATTTCTATCTCCCACACCAGTGCCTCGATATGAAGAACATGCTGCACATGTTGCAAGGACACACATTCTTCTCATTTTCTCAGTATTTCACCCAAGAAAATGTATTGGGTCACCAGGCAAATAAAGGCCATGAGACATACAAGTGTGGAACTGCAGCATTGCAAAGGACTGTTGACGACGTGAGGAATCTCTCTCCCTTCCCTGACAGCCACAGGACCTCCAGTTGACTGCGTCCAGTGACAACGGCTAACTATCTGCAAAGCCGCCAGGTCCATTTTCGGACAGCTGGATGAGCAGAACTATCTACAAATATGTGGGCTGTGTTTTTTAATTATTTGTCAGCCCATGTGGGCCATATTTTATTTATTGTGCCTTCAGCCATAGTTATCTCAGAAGGGACTGATTGGTAAGGAACAAAGTACACTGCCTTGGATGCCCAGCTAGGTGGCTTCGCTTTTCTAGCTGTTTATTTAAATTCAAAAGGAAATAAAAATCAGATATTGAAGGGATGAGTTTCAGACACTAAATATTCATATTTACCATGTACCTACTATGTGCCTAGGAGTGGGCCAGGAAAGTAAAAGGGAGATAGAAGTCAAAGATCGTTACCACTGATTAACTTAAAATATTGTCTAAATGTAATTAAATGTATGAAACAAGTTCAAAATTAAGGGAACATCTAGTATGGTATAAATCCTAAGTTGACCATTTAGACTAAATTCAGAGGGTGGTTATAAAAAATGGAGAACTTATAAGAGGCATATCATGTCGTAGCTAGATCTTGACCACGCTGTGGAGCACAGGTGAGATTCACAGAGTCATAGGAACTAAGATGATTTCTTTGAAGACATGGCTAGAGTTAAAGGGCAGTTAGACAGCTGTTCCAAAACACATGAAATAAGCTAGTATGGATTCTGTCATTATTTTTAAAAGCGAGGGCCACGGGGATGGGAGGGAGTTCTGACACGTAAGCGAGTATGAGTAGGAACTGGGACGACGCCACTGTACATAACAGGTATCTTCTGAGAAAATCGAACTCTGCCCTTAACTCGGGATTTTTCTAGCTGTCAGATTAAATAAATAAGGTGCATTTTCTCTTTCACAGAAGATATACTCTGTTACTGAGTTCCTTTGCCATTTCGCAGTCATTTGTCATTTTTAATATCCCCATGACGCGCAAGTAAAACATTCCCATTCAGCTGATTAGAGTTTAATCTGTGTACCCTTCTTTATATGTACAAATGTCCTCTCCTTCCCAGAAGATCATACAGCACTTCCAAAGACATACTTAACCACCTGATTAATTACTGAGCCTCTATGTAAATTACTGTCAAGATTAAGATGATCATTTTATCATTTGTTCAGCTTGATGAACACTTACAGTTTAACATATCTGGCAAAGCCATTTGTATAGCCCTGTAATATAAATGAAGGTACGGTAAAGCTACAGTAAGTCTATAATAATAATAGCCTTTGAATACTTTGCTAACTATAGACAGTTCCCTAAGCAATTACAACATGTTCTATGTTAATTTAGAGTGAAATTCCAAACGAGGCATTTAAAACCTAATAAGATGCCATTAAATGAAGGGAGACAAGGGAGAAGGAAAGACGAAGAAAACCCTAAGGCTTGAACCAGGAGAAATGATTCTCAGAGCTACTGACCCTTGCAAGATCCACATTTTCCTTGGACTTTTAGACACAAAACAGATTTCTAATTGAAGGTGATTATCTAGTTACTACATCCAAAATTGCATGTATTTCTTGTATTGAGTTACATCAACATCTAATTATGTGAAGCATTTATCAATGTGAAAGTCCACAGAAACTGCTGGGTTTCTGCATGCAGTGAGGACATGTTCTGTAAACTATGAGACACTGTGTGACCAACCACCACGGCTGATCATCTTTAGTGACAGCAGTCTGCCTCCTGGTACTCCTAGGGATCTAGGAGCTGAATTACAGTGTCCATCACCTGGGAACAAATTTTACAAGGACAGAAAAAGACCACCTGGTTTGCTCTGGGGTGTTCTCAGGTGCGAGCACCCCTGTTCATACTATTCCCTAAAGATGGCATATTGACGCCGTCAGCATCACCACGAGAAAAAAATGAAAGTATAGCAACATACAATTCTAAACACTGAAAGGATGATTTCTATACTGCCGTTTTTATCACCATTTCTGTGACTCAGTGCCTCCATCAAAGACGGACAGCTTGATCAAGGCAATGTCACAGTGAAGAAACACGCAGTTCTGCACAGCACAAACGTGCCTCTGTAAAACACAGTTCCCACTAGTAAAGTTAATTAAGATTAACATACAACTCACTGAAAACCCCCAAAGTAGAAAAAATAATTTACCAGGGAAACACACCAAGACTAGAGGAATGTTCGCTCTGAGTCATTCATGGGAAGGGTTGGAAGGAGGCTCTTGGTGATGCTGGCGTTGTCACTGCTGAGTACCAAAATGATATGCACCCAATCGACTCACAAAGGCCAAAAGACAACTTATTTCCTTAGGAAAGTTCTACAAACAATTGAGGGTGGTGTACAGAAAAAAAAAACAGAAGTGAATGCAATCACATACCTCATCATTACTATCAAACAGGTTACACACACACACACACACACGCACGTGTGTCTTTTAGGTATTGTTTCACTGAGATGAATCAAACAGCACTCATCTTGGGAGCCTAGGTCTGGCATTTTTCATTGACTTCGCATAGTGTTTTTACCCAGAATAATAACCTGCATTTCTAATCAAATGTATCACAAGGAAGCATCCAGGGCAAAGACTAACACCAATATCTGGTAGAGAGTGCCGTGCTTAGGCTGCTCAGACCGCAATAGTGTGAAATACATCCTCGCCGAGAAAGCACTCCCACCCTTACCTCAAGCGCCATGTTCACGGTGCTGATGGCCACTTTGATCTCTCCATCTGACAGTTCCTTGAGATCCTTCAGCATTGTCTGTTCAATACTTAGACCTGTGGGTGAGAGGGAAAAACAGTATGTTGTACTTGGGGAACTTTTCTTTTTAGTAATATCAAGGAATGATTATTTAAAGAATTTACCCTGCTAATTTCAATGTTTTCCCCACTAATATTGCTTTTACCCATAATAAACACATACATAGGAAGGCAAAAATCACATCAGTGACAGTATTTGCATTAGATAGGATCCCAGCAGGTAAAACTCACCCTTCAGAATCAAAAAGAAGATTCTTTAATGGCAGGACACTTACAGAGATTTGGGCAGGACTGAGAGAGGGATTAAAGATGGTGAGCATCTATCAGAAGCTAGCAAGGCACAAGGGAAGGAAACAGAGATGAGGACCTGCCGAGATGGGCTGCCAGAGACTTAGCACCAAATCAGGAAGGGAGCAGGGAAGAAATATGATAACCTCCCTCTTCTTTCCTTGATCCCCATGCCCCACAGGTTGGTGACTCTTCCCACTGACAAACCCCAACCAGAAGACAAGAACCTGCAGGGAGCCCAGAAGATTAAATACTCAGGGGTCAGCCTCTGGAGGCCCAGGGCAGACAAGGGGGGAGGTGAGCAATTGAAAACAGTCATACCCACACAACCTAGCCAAATGGTACCTAACAAGGCCAAACTTTGCTTTCAGGCTGCCTTTAGGTGAGCCCCTATGTTTTCTAGTATAATTTTATTTAAAAATGTACTTTATAAATGTGACCCATAAAACTGTCATAATTAAGTTGTTCATCCTTATTATAGGCTCTGGTACAGGAACTACTGAATTACTTAAATGATGAGAGGAATAATCCAGATGGCAAAATTATCCAGAACTATGTAGTTTTAGTCAGCTGACCAATGTGCTTCAGTAAAGTCTATGGTCAAAAAACATGAGAGGGTCTGGCTTTGCATTTAATAACCTCACTCTAGGTTATTATGTCTGATCGGACCTGTCCCCTTGAGAAGAAGACCCATAATAAAGCCCAGCAAAGCACATACACCCTTCCCAGATGCATGTTAAGACACTCGAGTAGACCGCTTGCCCTCCTCCCCATTGAGAGCACAGTCGATCACAGCAGTCTGGGGAAACAGAAAGGTACTAAATATTTTTCTTTGACTCGAAGATTGAAAGGCTGTAATCCATCATGCTGCAGTACAGAATAACTTATAATACCCCGTGACATTAAAAGTTTGGCCCAGTTCTAAAGATGAGTAACAAAGTACACACCATCATGCAGCTACTCATGCCCACACACCCACACCTGTGCATCCGTAGCAGGTGTGACAGACGCCCAGTGTCCTGCACACACTTGCCATGTGGTGAATCCCACCATGATGCTCAGCCACCAGCACCTGCTTCTCCTCTCCTGGGGGCTTTCTCTGGCCACCAGAGGCTACTCTGGGGGAACCGGCCCCTGGGACTGAGTAACCATCATTGTTCTAGCAGTATACTAATAAATGTTAAACAACCAGCAACAAAACCTGAATTAGAGTATTTGTCAGTTTCTCTGGTGTCGATACATCTCCAGTGAATAATCCCATGCTGCCAACCTAAGATCAACCAACTCACAAAATTGCTGAAAGTTTAACAGTCAGCTCCTGGAGCACAGATGAACAAGGTCCCATATACCAGTGTGCCCCTTGGATGGGATAGTACTGGGGTGCAGTTTTACACCCTTCCCCAGAGTTCCTTAGTTGGAGGAAGACCTGATCGCCCAGGGAGCCAGGTCGATAAAGCACTCCATCCCCCTTCAGTATTTTCTGGGGTCTCCTTTCAAAGAGACTGTTTTGCCTCAGGCTCTGCCCCTGGGGGATTCCAGTGGAAGGGAGGAAGAGGTAGGTGCACCTTATCTTCCCTATCAGAGATAGGTTGTCTGGGTTTAAATCCTGGCCTGGCCACCTGCCAGCTGTGTGTGTGATGATGGGAACACAGACATCGCCCTGTGCTTCTGCTTTCTCACCTGGAAATCGGGGAAAATAATAGCACCTGAAAGGGTTGTCATGTGGACTCAGTGAGATAGTCCATACAGAGTTATACCATCGGAACCTTGTGTGTGTTAGGCCCTCCAAGGGCCGGAACTATTTGTTAGTATTATTATAAAACTATTGATCCAGGAAATTTAGTGTTGATAAAGCCTAGACTTGGAGAACAATTTTATCTACTTGACTGTCTTCTTTTTAATTGTTTCCTACAATTAATTGATTTACAAAATTCCATTGTGCTTGACATTACTTCTGCCATATTCTCAAAGTAGAACCCTCTCAGTACAAAGATTTCATGTCATGATGCAACTGGGGGCGCACTGGACGTGTGAATTAATCACACATCCAGATGCAAAGGCCTCAGAGGAGAGGCTGCAGTACAGGCTGCCTGCTTCCAGGTGAGCCAACATCATGCACCTGGAAATCTTCCACAAGGGTGAACAACAGGAAACAAAGTGAAGGCAAAGTCAACTTCACCTCCCGGGGCCTGGCAACATTGCACACTACAAACCAGCCTGACTCAGGAGCTGTGGCCAAGCCAGGGGACCATCACTCACCCTGAGCACTGAATTGGCTCTTCTTCAGTACGTTGATAATGTCCTCTCTGGGAGGTAAGCTTGGAAATGTTTCTTCCAGGATACAAAGAATTTCCTCCTGCTTCTCCGAGATCTTCTCAGATTCCATTGTCATGTACTTGAAAAGGATGCTACCTAAAAGGCATGAATAAAAAGAGCCTTAAGCTTTCCAGCCAAGCCAGCACGGGGACCAGAAAAAGCAATGTTTTCTGGCCCTTCAATCTATGCTTCCTGCTCCAGTTTCTTGCCTGGATCAGGGGTCTCCACGATGTAGCCTTCAAGAGGTGGTTTTTAGAAAACCCTTCAATACCACCTGCCCTGCCTCATTATTCTCCACAACTCATTAATTTCTACAGTTTAATTGACCACAGCACACTCTACGGCACAGACTGTATGCACAGAGGAACAAAAGGTATAGCTTCCCTCCACCCCACACAAACACACAAAAGTGATAAATGTTGGTTTTAAATGATTTCAGAATGGAAGTTAATGGTAAACTATTTTAAAATATTAAGTGTCATTTAGTATTTCCCTTCAATATTCTGCTTAAGAGACCATAGAGACTGTTCCCATTCATCACATTGCTGATGTCACCTTTGAACATCCTGCCTCCTCTGAGCAACTAAATGACTGCATAATCCCACTGGCAGCGGCAAAGCAGTCCGAGGAGACGGGGAACCTGGAGACCACCCCCAATCTTCCAGGCCCCACACACAGTTTTAGAGTTATCAATTATTATCCAATTATAAGGATTTCCAAGGTGGTTCTAAATCACAGGTTTCAATTACAAAGTAATTTGCCAATATGAATGACCAACCTCTCATCAACTCCTGGAATTCCTATGCATAATCTCACATTGAAAGGGAGGAGTTACCACCTGTCACACTGCTACGGATAAGCTGACACACAGATTTTCAATATAAAGAGGATAAGAAATACCACTGGGGAAACACACAGTACTCTGAATATAGATAGGCCAGAAGTTAGAGTCAGAACAGGTTTCCCAGAGAGAGTTAACCTAAGTTGAGACTTTGTAATTAGGGACTTAAGGCGAAGGCAAGGTCAGAGGGAGATCATGTGCAAAGGCACTGAGGTAAGAGAGGGGTTTGGCCAGTCCAAGGAAAGGAAAGCAATTAATTAGAGCTAAATAGTATGATTTGGAGGGAAAATGTTGAATAAGTAGGTGGGAGAGGTTGACGGGAGGGAGGTCATAAAGGGCCTGACAAGCCATCTTAAAGTTTGCCTTTTATATCCAAAGAGAAATGGGGAGTCATTAAAGAGTTTTAAGCAGGGAGAGGTAACATTCTCCAATTTATGTTTTATAAGAATCACTCTTGCTACCGTGTAGAGAATGACTTAGATAAGGTGTAGCAGGAGAATTAGATGGCTGTTCTGTAGGAGAACTAAGGAAGGAAGAGTCAGCACACAGAAAAGTGAACAGATTCAGGACGAATGATCATTTAGTGGGGAGTAGCCAACTGGACTGTAAATACACCCTTTGCTCTAACAATTTCTGACATAAAATCCAAAATATTTTTTTCTCTTCCTGTGTGTTATTTATTTCTTAAGTTAGAGTACACACCAAGTCCAGCCAGCAACATAGTGGGCCCAGAGCCATGCCTGCGCTTACCAGGCAAGCCCTCGCTGGGGCGGTTTGGTTGGGCATTGTCCCGCAAACCGAAAGGCTGCCGGTTCAGTCCCAGCCAGGGCACGTGCTGGGGTGCATACAGAAGACAATCAATGTATGTTTTACTCTCACATCAATGTTTCTCTCCTTTTCTCCCTCCCTTCCTCTCTCTCAATACACAAACAAACAAATAAATAATTGCCAGGCATAAAAAAAAAAGTATGACTAAATAACTGGAAACTCCAGAGGAAAAAACTCATGAGGAAAGAAGTGGAAACAGAAATAGAGAAAATTTTTTAAAGAGCAGCTGGAGAAGTATAATAGAGAATTAGAATCTATGAATAAAATATTCAAAAGAAATTTTAAAACTAAATTTAGTAACAATTCACAAACTCAAAAACATGTGTTTAGGAAAAGATTAGACACACAGAGGAATTGATTAGGCAACTGGAAAAATATGTCAGAAGAACACAGCCATCCATACTGAAACTTGGGGAGAAAACGGGATAAAACATTTAGAGAAGTGCCTAAGAGGTACGGGGGACAGGAAGCACAGGTCTGACATGTCTGTCATAAGAGCTCCCCTTGGAGAGCAGAGAGAGAATGGGGCTGAAACAACATTTGTGAGGCTGTGGCCACCCTTTTTCAGAATTAACGAAAATATTACTCGAATAGTTAAGATAAACTAGGAATCCAAATCAGGGGAAATGCAAAGCTGTAGGCACATGACAACAAAACTGTTAAAATTACAGAGAAAAAAAATAATTTAAATCAATCAGAGGGGGAAAAAAGACATTATTGTCAAGGAAATTACAATGAAACTGAGAGTTAATCTCATCTAAAATTATAAAATTCAGAAGACAATGAAATTGTATCTTCTATGTGTGGATATAAAATAATTGCTGATCTGTGATTTTATGTTAGGTAAAAACATTAAAAAATGAAAGCAAAATAAAGACATTTTGAGAAACATAAACTCAAAGTATTTGTCGCAAGAAGATTTACTCTAAAAGAAAAAGTAAAGGCAGAAGAAAATTATTACAGGTAGCAGCAAAGATATGCAGAAAGGAAAGGAAAATACTGGAGAGTATAAATATGTGGGAAAAATAGATGGTGTATAAAACAATGACAATATCTGTGGAGTTTAAAATAAATTTTTAAACAATCATAACTAACAAGCTAATGGGGTTGAAAATGTGACAGCAAAAATACTCATTTTATATAAAGAAATGAAAGGAAGAGGGGATAATGTGAGACAAGTAGAAAACAAAGAGCAAAATGATAAATTTAAACTCAGATATAAGGGAATTACATTAAATGTAAAGAAACAATTAGTATTTTGTGAGTACAGAGTTTCAGTGTTACAAAATTAAAAAGTTCTAGAGATCTGTTGCACAACAGTGTGAATATACTTAACACTACTTAACTGTATAATTAAAAATAGTATAATTAGTATAATTAACTGTATAATTAAGATCAGTATATGGTTAAGATGGTAATTTTAATTTTATGTGTTTTTGCAAAAATGAAAAAGAAAGTATTTCAATTTAAAAACAAAAATTATCAGAAAGGACGTCCAGCCAACATGGAGGCATAGGTAGATATACTGTGCCTCCTTGCACAATCAAAATAAGAACAACAACAATTTAAAGACAAAAAACAACCAGAACTGAAAGAAAATTGAACTGTATGGAAGTCGGACAACCAAGGAGTTAAAGTAGACACATTCATCCAGATTGGTAGGAGGGGCGGAGCTGGGGAGCCAGGAAAGACAGGGTTCATGGCAGGGCGGCTGGCAGACCCCAGGCGAGCAGGCACAGCTGGCAGACCCAGCAAGGCGGCGGATTGTGGAGGGCACAGTGCACAAGGCAGCTGGTGGACCAGGCGGTCCCACATTTGTGCAAAGATAAACCAGGCGAAACTGGGGAGCAAGACAGACTATGCAACCCAGGGTCCCAGCACCGGGAAATAAAGCCTCAAAACACCTATTGAAAACACTTGTGGGGACTGGGGTGCTGGGAGAGACTCCCAGCCTCACATAAGAGTTCGCTGGAGACACCCACAGGGTCCCAGGACATATACAAGCCCACCCACACAGGAATCAGCACCAGATGGACCCATTTTGCTTGTGGGAAGTGGGGGAAGTGACTGAAATCCAGCAGAGAGAGGAGCAAGCGCCATTTTTTCCTCTCGGACCCCTCCCCCACATACTGCGTCACAACCCAGCAACTGGTTGCCCCGCCCTGGTGAACACCTAAGGCTCTGCTGCTCATACGTAAAAGGTGTGTCAAGACAAAAAAATTGGCTGAAACAAAAGAACAGATCAAAGCACCAGAAAAAATACAACTAAGTGACAAAGAGATAGCCAACCTATCAGATGCACAGTTCAAAGCACTGGTGATTAGGATGCTCACAAAATTGGTTGAATTTGGTTGCAAATTAGGTGAAAAAACGAAGGCTATACTAAGTGAAATAAAGGAAAATATACAGGGAACCAATAATGATGGGAAGGAAACTGGGACTCAAATCAATGGAGTGGAACAGAAGGAAGAAAGAAATATCCAATCAGAAAAGAATGAAGAAACAAGAATTCAAAAAAATGAGGAGAGGCTTAGGAACCTCCAGGACATCTTTAAACGTTCCAGCATCTGAATTATACGGGTACCAGAAGGAGAAGAGGAAGAGCAACAAGTGGACAAGTTACTTGAAAAAATAATAAAGGAGAACTTCCCCATTCTGGCTAAGGAAATAGACTTCCAGGAAGTCCAGGAAGCTCACAGAGTCCCAAAGAAGTTGGACCCAAGGAGGAACACACCAAAGCACATCATAATTACATTACTCAAGATTAAAGATAAGGAGAGAATCTTAAAAGCAGCAAGACAAAAGGAGAGAGTTACCAACGAAGGAGTTCCCATCAGACTGTCAGCTGATTTCTCAAAAGAGACCTCGCAGGCAAGAAGGAGCTGGAAAGAAGTATACCAACTCATGAAAGGCAAGGACCTACATCTAAGATTACTCTATCCAGCAAAGCTTTCATTTAGAATGGAAGGGCATATAAAGTGCTTCTCAGATAAGGTCAAGTTAAAGGAGTTCATCATCACCAAGCCCTTATTATGTGAAATGTTTAAAGGGACTTAACTAAGAAAAAGAAGATAAAAAACATGTACAGTAGCCCTGGCTGGTGTGGCTCAGTGGATTGAGCACCAGACTGCAAAGCAGAGGATTGCTGGTTCGATTCCCAGTCAGGGCACATGCCTGGGTCGCAGGCCAGGTTCCCCAGTGTGGGGAGTGCAAGAGGCAACCACACACTGACATTTCTCTCCCTCTCTTTCTCTCTCCCTTCCCCTCTGTCTAAAAATAAATAAACAAATAAAATTTAAAAAAAAACATGTACAGTAAAATGACAGCAAACTCACAATAATTAACAACCACACCTAAAACAAAAACAAACTAAACAAACAACTAGAACAGGAACAGAACCACAGAAATGGCGATCACATGGAGGGTTATACGCAGGGGAGTGTGAGGGGGAGAGAGGAGGAAAAGATACAGAGAATAAGCAGCATAGGTGGTAGGTAGAAAATAAACAGGGGGATGGTAATAATAGTATGGGAAATGTAGAAACCAAGTGCTTATAAGTATGACACATGGACATGAACTAAAGGGGGGCAATGTGGGTGGGAGAGGGTGTGCAGGGTGGAAGGGAGTACAGGGGAAAAAATGGGACAACTGTAATAGCATAATCAATAAGATGTATTTAAAAAGACAAAAGTTATCAAACTGAATTTTAGAAACTATAATATACTATTTACAAAGAACATACCTTAAATATAATAATACTTAAAGGTTGAAAGTAAAAAGATATAAAGATATAAAATGGATATAAAACACTAATATCAGACAAAGTAAGCTATAAGAGAAGAAGAATTACTTGAGATTAAGACAAATATTTCTTTATTATTAAAGGGTCAGCCCTCAGGGAGCTATATTAAGCCTGAATTTATTTTGCTTACAATATAACTTCTAAATATATAAAGTGAAAATGGACAAAACTGGATGAAGAAAGATAAATTCACAGTCACTGTGGGAAATTTTAACACATTTCTTTCACCAAGTCTAAGAATCAGTAGAAAAAGTCTGTAAAGATGTACAATAATTGAGCGATATGTGTAACAAACTTGACTTAATTCACATATATTGAGTATTGTTACCAATAATGGCAGACTAGACTGTCTTTTCAAGTGCAAATGAAACATTTACTCAAATTGACCATTGGTTGAAGCATAAGTCAAATCTTAAAAAATTTCAGAGCACTGCCATCAGTTATATTCTGTGACCAACCATAAAAAGTCTGATAATCATAGTAAAACAAAAATTAGAAAATTCCCAAATATTTGAAAATTAAACAGTGCACTGCCAAATAAGCCGTGGTCAAAGAAGAACAAATCACGATGTACTAGAATATATTTTAATTGAATGAGAAAGTATGACACTTGAACCTGTGGAATGCAGCTACAGCTGTGCTCTGAGGAACTTTTCTATCTTTAAAAGCATAAGATGGTAAAAGAAAACCCAGAAAATTTAACTAAAAATGTAGAAGGAAGGATATAATAAAGAGCAAAACTTAAAGGCATAGGAAACAAACACATATGAAGAAAGTTAATAAAACCAAAAGCTGACTACTTGAAAAGACTACTACAGTTTTGAAAACTGTCAGGAAAAAAAGAGGAGACTGAGAGAAGGCGTAATTCACTAATATTAGGGGTGAGAATATTAAAAGCAGTGACACACTACAGGTTCTACTGACATTAAAAGATAAGTAGAACTTTATTTTGAGTCCTACAGAATAATTCAATGAGAAGAGACTGACATTGGTTTATGAAGTGTGACTCGACTATGTGACTTGACTATTAGAAGGGATACGACATACTGACACAAATGAGAAAAAATAATAAGCATCAGAAAGATGGTCCCCATACTCGGAGTTGTTTCTGCTTTGTAAGAAAGGCTTTGGCCCAACTTCAGCCAAGGGGCTCATCTGTAGATATTTTTCCTTCATCATATTAGAGACGCATTCAGCTACATACTTAGCCACAGATCAGTATCAGGATACACGGTAGCCAAAGGCACCTCTTTGCAAGATCAAACCTATTTTCGTAGTAAGTTGATTTAACCTCCGGGAAATTCGGCAGAACTCAAAATCTACTTAAACCCATGCATGGGCTGTACCCAGTGGTGTTCCAGCCATTCTCAGGCCAGGGGGAATTAACAAGGAACAAAGAAAGCAATGATTCTGAAATAGTGACAAACATTTCATTCCATTAGAAAAAAATCAACCACATTATTCTTTGTTGAAGAGAATGGAGAAGCGAAGGACCACTCGCCAAAAGCAATTGCAATACATTAATATTAAACATGATCTAATGAACTCAGAAGTTGTTTGGGGGAAACATTCGCCACAGTAAAGGCATATTCTGCAGGATAAATTCCCAGCAGAAAAGAAGGAATTTAAATCTTTTTTCCTTGTTTCACCTGGGACTGATTTTTCATACAGAAACAAAACCATTAATGAATGAGTAATAGAGGGAGGGAAAGAAAGGGAAAGGAGAAGAAAAAAGGTAAAAAATACAACTTGCCTCACATTTTTGCCTGAAAAGAGATGAAAAAGACGTATATTATTCAAGTGCTTAATAATCTTATAAATTTAAAATGTCTCAATTTAATAAGGCTTTTCTTTATGACAGAAGAAATAACTAACCCTGAGGTTGAGAAATTGTGCTGATTTTATGTGTAGCTGAAAATAACCTTTTCTTTCCCTACCCCCAATACAGGCCTTTCCTCTGCCCAAGCACAGTAAGCAAGGCAATTCCCTTTGGCTTTTGTAACCACTTTAGGAGAGGGATGATTCACTGTTTGGGCAAGAGAGGGGGGAAAAGCTGGCCCTGTTCCCCTCCTATTTGACCTCCTTAAAAGGACCTTTTTGAAGCTGTTGATACAGGCTACTAAAATAGCAAGGAGCTATTCTTTATTAAAGTCCAAATGGAGCTGCCACTAGAAAGGAGAAAAACTGTTTCCTAAAAACCTGGGGCATAGTTTTTCCACATCCTGAGATAAAAACAATTGCTGTTATTTGTTTCACTCTTCATCCTGTGTCTCTGTCAAGGCTTTATACAAATACATGTGAAAGGCCTTTTGAGTGAAGTATTGTCTTGATAGAAACATGCCTGGTAATTGGTGACTGAAGTCTCATCACTGCCAGCTGGTTCCTGGAAACACACACACACACACACACACACACACACACACACAGATCCAAACCCCCAACTCGATGATTCAGCAATTTAATGTTCCTTAAATTTGGCAATAGTCCTCCAGTGTACATCTCTGGGGAAATAAAAGAATATAGGCAGAGGAGTCTGGCAGGTCTGCAGTAACTGTGTGTTTTTGGCACAAATCCCAGACAGAACCAAACACCAGTGTTAGGCCACCATGACTGTACAACTTGACTTTTAAATAGCTCAGGCGGCAGCGTGTCTGAAAGTGCCAGCAGAGCTTAGAAGGAGACAGTAGGAAGGAGAACAGTGCAAAGAGGAGGGAATGACAAGGAAAGGAAGGAAGGAGAAAGAAAACAAAGAAAAAAGGAAACCACAAAAACAAAAACAGAGATGGGGAAGAGATGAAGAAGTGAAGAGACATTTCCAAAACTCAGGGTCATTTATGATCTCATTTGAATGAGCGCATTCTCGTCCACACATAATTTCTTGCACAAATGACTAGAAAATAATCTACGTAAGTAAATCACCTTTCCAGGTGAAGAGTATACTAGTGATCTGTATCCTGAAATTTCTAAATTTGAGGTATGACCTATCAAAAGACAACAGCAAGACCTAGTTAATGTAAGAAGTATCGATTTAAGAAAATGCAAGTTATTTCAACCTCATTAAATTCCCTACAAGGCCTGAACACACACTGGCCATGGCTGAGTCACCTGTTGACTGGTCCCTATGTGTGCTGCCAGGGCCCGGAGGGGACGGTAACAGGGGAGATTGTTAGAGAAACACAGCAGGTTACTTCTACCCTGGCAACACAATACCCACATCTACTTGATAAAAGATCATAAATGATCTTTTAACCACATCCCCAATAATCAGGCCCTATCTCAGTATTTGAATGCAGTATTCTCCCATAATGCAAACAATCCGATACAGAGCCACAGCACTAAAATGTAAGGCTAAAAAAGATTGTAACACGATTGCCTTTAAATATTTACTTCTTATATTTAGACAAAAACGCCAGCATGTCTACAAAAGAAAGTTGGAACAGAAAATAAGGTTACTGAAGGTGAAGAAGTCAGAGTCATGTATGATCTCCAAGAGACCAAAGGTGAAGTGAATCAAAAATAACTTCCACACACTGTCCGAGAAGCGGGAAGCACTGGCAACCGCTATTCCCTATGTTGGAGCCTGTCTATGACATGAAGGGTCTTTCCAAGAAGACTGATGCAAGGGAAAAAATAAGTGAGACTTAGATTTTTCTTAGTGAGGAACTTGTATGTGTGTCTTAGTAGTAAAGTATACACTGTGAGTGATTACATTTCTACTTTTTCATTGATCCCAGGAAGCTCATATCCAAAGTTTGAAATGGAATACTGTTTTCACTCCTTTGGCTTTAAATTATATGTTTCTCTCATTCCTTTCTCTACATGGTTTTGTTTCCTGACCATGACATGTTTTTTTTTTGTTTGTTTTTTTATGGAAGAAGGAAGGACATAAATAATAAAATAAGTAAATAACAGATAGACAGATGATAGATAACTGACCCATGCACATGGACACTACAGTTAACATAAATGTACAGAACTAATAACAATGACAGTGTACACCATTACTCTTGTTACATAACGTCTAAAACAGGCACAACCAATGGTCAGGGAGTCCTGGAGCACATACAAGGGTGGTAAAACTACAAAGAAACGCAAGGGATGGTGAGCCATAAAAATCACAATGCCGGTTACCTTTAATTAGAGACGGAGTGAACAGTAATCAAAGAAGCACATCTTCTATTTCTTTACCTGATTTACTAGCAAGAGGGTGTTCCTTTTGTAATAGCTCATATATTTATGCTGTTATATTCATATTTTACATTCTTCTCTGTACATGTATACAGACAAATTCTACTAGGATTTCTAAAAGCTAAAAAACAAAAAGATTATTAAAATAAACAGAGTCCAGAGTCTGGACATTATGAATGTTAGAGGGATGGGCTGGAATGCAGTGGAAATTAAAATATCATAGCACGATTAAATCAACTTAAATCTGCTCCAGGCACCAGAGATACAACAGTGTAACAGTAAACAAACGGATAAAGTCTCTTTTCTCATAAAGCTTACGTTCTGGAGTGAGAAGTGGATCTGGAGTGGGGCATATCTGAAAGACTAAAAAGCCCCTGTCCTCGGGGCACACGGTGGGAAAGTGGGACACAGAGTGAGATAATGTCAGAGTGGGAGGGGAAAGACTGTGTTGCAGCTCGGAAAGGCAGGGCACTTGGATTTTGAGTATGATGGGCTTTAAGCAAGGGAATGGTAGGACCTGGTTTATATTTTTCAAAAGTCGTTCTGACTGGTACCACAACAGACTTTATGGAGGAAACAGGACATCAGCCAGGAGGCTATTGCCTTAGCTGAGTAGAGACAGAACAGTGGCTTGGATTGGATAGCTAGTAATGATCACGGTTATGTCTATCCCTTTGCTGAAATGGGGAAATAGATGAAAGCAGATTTGCTGGTACAGGGAACTAGAGGTTCCATTACAGCCATGATAAAGGTGATGGCACAAATTGGATGTGCATGTGAAGATGTCCTGTGGGCACTGGAGGTAAACCTGGAATTCCAGAAGAGGTTACAGTTGGAGATACAGGGAGTCACAGCCCAAGTACTGAATGTAAAGTCTTGGAACTACATACTCTGCTTTCTCTTCAGATCATATAAGTCTTTTGCCTGTTAAAGTCTCAGAACTAAAAGATAAAAGAGGTCAGTGTATAGAGCAAAGTGCCCAAGACAAAGTCCTAGAATACTCCAATACTTAGAAGTTGAACAGAGAAGAGCTAACAAGCAAAACTAAGGAAGAGTAGGGCAAATCTTTGGAAATTAAGAAATGCATCGGGCCCTGGCTGGTGTGGCTCAGTGGATCGAGCACTGGCCTGTGAAGCAAGGGGTCAGTGGTTCAATTCCCTGTAAGAGCACATGCCTGGGTTGCAGGCCTGGTCCCCAGTAGGGAGTGTACAAGAGGCAATCACACCTTGATATTTCTCTCCCTCTCTTTCTCGCTCCCTTCCCCTATCTCTAAAAATAAATAAATAAAATCTTCAAAAAGAAAGAAATGCATTGGAAACTACATTTTTCAGCTATATAGGCTAAGAGGCATACTCAGGGTGCTCTCCAAGGATTAGGGGGATCAATACCTTGGCCCACCTGAAATCCACATATCATGTGCCTCAGCACGATCTCTTCTTTGAGATGACCATGAGAACGAAAGACAAAGAACAACCAAACAGATGGAGTGTTTAGTTCATAGTAAATTCATATTTTGGGGGCATAAAATTTATAGTAATATATCCTCCACAGAGTTCTAATTATGAAGTTTTTAAAGACTCTTCTAAGTCAACCATAAATATCTGGAAGTAGTCTCACAACATCTGGAAGTAGACATTTTTCAAAATTGTTTATGGTAAAGATATGTGCATAGAAATTTTGCATTCCTTTAAGACCTAGAAAAATGCATAAAGACATGTTCTAGAAAGCTGTGTCAAATTAATGATTATCTTGAGCACCCCAAAATACAAGAAAACATCATAGCTACTTATAGAGAAAACCCTTTAGAAAGAGAGCTTTTTATGTCATGAAAATAAAGGTTGCTAAAATTATTCATAGGCACGTTAGAAAAAACCTCCCTTTAGGTTTGATGTTAAGGCATGATTAGAAAAGTATGAAATCTAAGTTTGAGTTTAGTGAATAATGAAAGATTTGAGTTGATTCTTTTCTTATATTTACTTAAAATTCAGGAGCTTTTAAAAATCACCCATTGCCCTTATGTACAGTTGAGTTACCTCTTTAAAATCAAACTGCTCACATCACCATCCTTCCGTTCCCTCCGAGCAAAACTGTTCAGCTATGTCTCATCTCCCCTCCACATCATAGCACACATATGCACACATGCCCACCTTAGCGAAGTTCTCAAAAGTCCATTTTCCATTTACATAAGCCACCTATGTCATCTACTTCCCAGGCTTCAGTGACTCTGGCTCTCATACAGTATCAAGATTGGCAGTCTTCACATGTAGAGGCACGTCATCCTCTCACATTCCAATTTTCAAGTGACAAGGACATGATGTTGCTGCTCTGGCTGCTTCCTAATCCTACTGCTAGCCCAACCCTATGAAAAATCTGTGATAGTAAGAAAAACCATAGTCCTTCAGCATAGCTTTAACGCTTGGTAGCTTTGCTAACCAAAACCACAGTAACCAACAAAAGGGTCTGCATTCCTTCTAATTCCTTAAATCTGAATAACATTATCAGCATCATCAACAACAAAATCATCTTTGTACCAACGTATTATAGTTTGAGTGACAATTTTACTATATAGAAAATCATGAAGATGAACTATTCATGACTACAATTCTTTCCTGCTAAGTAATATATGTATTTTTTGAACAATAAGCCAACTTTCTTAGTTTACAAACAAAATATTCTCTAGTGTTTGCCTACATCCCACATTTGTACTGTCAATCACCTTCCCTCTTGGCTGAGACCCCCAATTACCTTTCTTTTCCTTCTGCTCTGCCACAGAGATCAATGATTGTGCTGATTTAGTTTAGTTGGGGGCACAGTTTCCCATAGAGCATTTCACAGATGTCATTAGCCAGAAAAATATTTTAAATGGGTTTATTGCGGCCATTGGTTCTAAAATATTTACAGAACTATACAGCTCTTAAACCTTTCTCCCTCCAAATGGTGGTAGAGAGAAAGTGGAGGAAAGGCTTTAAAAGAGTTGAGTCAACATTCTCTTGGTATTCTCCTTTCTTTAATTCTTTCACCTATTCATCACTGTGTTTCACTTTTGTGTTAAATACTTCTGAGAAAAAAGTCTGTGTCTACCATGTTTTAGACGGAGGGTTGAAAGAAGTAAAAAAGCTTAATACAAAACCCCAAACTGTCTTAAGTGAGACAATACAGAATTTTTGTGGTAACTTTGTGGCACCAAAGTCAACGGACAGTTTGCAGCTTGGAAATCTCTTCTGGGAGGCGGTGGGCTGCACTGATGGAGCTGAAATAGGGGTTAGGGAGTAAGTGATGACTCCGCACCGGAGTGTCTCATGTAGGCTGAGTGACAATGGAACACGTTAAAGACAGGGGAGAAGGAGGTGAGGATTCGACTATAAAAGTCCAGCTTGCACAATATTGCCAAAATGAAAGGTGCAGTTTTTCCCTCCAAACGGTACTATACAAACTAAGCATGTACCAGTATCAGGAGATATTCCAATGTGCGAACGTGGAATTCCGGCCCCATCCACACCGTGGGGCAAGAATCACCTCTGGAAGCCGTGAGAGGGCAGAGGAACTATTCCAGCTCCCCAACAGAGGTGCAGGAGTTCCATTTAATATTCTTGTCTTGTGAAAAAGCAAAGATCCTATTTTTAAATGCACATTTTCAACGTTCAATATGATGCTACTCTTTAACAAACTCTTTACTCCCTGCCTCTCTGATGAGGCTTCCCATGGTCTTTAAAGGGATTGTTAACCCAAGAATGGATCACACTCTTTCTGCATGAGCAGGTCAAGAGACACTCCATTAAGCCTTCCAGTATTTAATAGAAAGAGTCATCTCTCACCTCTGAGGAGATGAGCCAGCTGCTCGGTGAGGAGCTCGGGAGCCTCCTGGAGGATCTCTTTCACCACGAGGGAGGAGGAGGACTCTCGGAACCCAAGCCCAGCATCACGCTGCTCAGCCGGGCTAATGACTTTGACCACAGCCGATTCTAAAGTTTTGTCCTCACTGAAAAGCAAATGGAGGAGAGGAAGATAAAGAGAGATGACATGTTTCCTTACTTTTTGGCGTTATTTCATCGCTTTTCCCACACAAATGACTTCCTCTCTGTAGCCAAAAATATGAGTAAGCACCTATGACTCAGAGGAACCTTATTCTATGTGTTTTCACATTTCATTTTAAGTAATTACCTCCCCCAAGATTCTTACAGTGCCTTCACACCTTAGCCCTTCTATCTCTTGCTTTGTTGCTGGAAAATTATAATAACAATGATAATGGCTAACATTTGCTGAGCTTCCACTATGGATCACACGCTATTTTAAATACTTTTAAGGTATTATTGCATTTTATACTATAAAATGACCCTATATAATGGGTTCTATAAAAATTCCCATTTTACAAAGGGAGAGACAGAAGCATGAAGAAGTTCAGAATTTTGCCCATGGCCAGAAGGCCTGTATGTAGGCTTGCTCACATGCAAACCCTGACAACCCGGCTCCGAACCGTGCACACCAGTCACAGTGCTGGAGGAAAGATGCTGTGGGCTTACTGACTTCCACAAGCATATTTTTAGTATGTGAGATAATGCTGGCTTTTATCAAAGGCAAGAAGATGTGAATAAAGCTAACTTTATTCTTTCTGTGTGTCCAAACCAAAAAAGTAGCAAGGAAGGAAATGAAGATCTCGATTTGTTTTTGCTTCATAAACAACCCCAAAGCCAGAGTTCACAACTTCAGTCTCAAAAACAGCAATATATGTCAATTTTAATCAGTAACAAAACTCTTCCTAAGATTTCAAATGGTACACATATTTCCTAGTTCACTCCTTTGGCTTCTTCAACTGTCTTTATTTTAATATCTACTTGAATTTGTTGGTCTGAAGGTTAGCAGATAAATTTAGCAAAGCATATGATCATTCTGAATACTGATAAATGAAGTCAGCCAAGTAACCTACCAATAGCACTCAGAGAATTATCAGCAACTGACTGATAAACATTAGTCAAAAGAATCTTGTGTGTTTCCAACACCACAGGAATGAAAGCAGCCCCAAACAGGCAAATTACTTTCAAAACTATGTAACTGAGTCAACGGCACACCTGAGGTTACCTACATATGCTTCTAAAAAAGATTAAGCCAAAATTAGATACTTGTACCAGTTTTTACTTCATGTATAATAAAGTCAAGGTCCACTGGTCAATGTCATCAATGACTAGAAAATTGGCAAAGTATGCAAAAAAAAATTAGTATCTAAAACTACCAAATGCGTAACTGTGACTCTTTAGTAGCACTCGGGAACTCATGAAAGGGCGTCTTTGTGTTGGGTTGTAATGTCCTTGAAGGCAGAGAATTTGTCTTATTACTCTTTCTGTACCTTTAGCATCTTGTACTAGTTAGCAATTCTTAGGTACTTGTTGAAGCAGGCAGAAGATCCAAGTTCTAATCCAAACACCTCTACTGACTGCATGTAGTACCTTGGGTAAGTCACTTGCAACACTAGATGTCAGGATTTTTGGTCCTTAAAATATGGAGTTCCTGAAGATTTAAAAAAATCCATCTTGCTCTTATAATATGAATGATGAGCCAATGATCAAATGACTTTCATAGCCCATCTACATAAATTTCCATTTCACTACTGACATGTCTTTCAAATTTTTTTAGCTTTTTAGTTTAATAACACTAAATTTTATTAACACTGAAATAAAATTTTAGTTTTATTTAGTGTTCAATTTCCATTCTTCATTATCTGTTTTCAGCATCAATATGCAGGACAATTGCACTGCTCTAACAAAGTATTTGAAGTGGTTTAAAATTATAATTTGGTCAATTTTACAAGAACTTTTCACTCCAAGATGTCATATCTGAAACGCAAAAGTAAAAACAGAGGACCAGCATAGCTCAGATTTTGCCATAAGAGGAGAAAAAATATTTCCTTTCCTCTGAATGTCCTCTGCCTTTAATACATTTTCCCCAAACCAGGAAAATCGTGAACAAGGTGATACTTTGCACAGATTGCCCCGAAAGACCAAACCTCCGGCACTCACCTTGCCAACACGTTGCTGCCAACAAGTGTTATAGACAACTTTCCTTCATCATTTAGCTGGTGCAGATTAATTTCATCTCGGAATATGTGGAATGATTCAGAGATATTTAGCTCTTCTAAAATAAACCTTATCTCTGTGAAGTAGTTGAATTCGGTTCTTGGTACGTTCAGCACTGGCAGACAGAGAACTCCAGGTGGGCTGACCTACCGAGAAAAAAGGTAACAATCTGACAACAGCGGGAGGAAAGAATATAACTACAGTTTCTCAAGCTGAGTTTCACCAGTGAAGGGAACAAGGTAGAAGCAGCTAGAAAGAGCAATCTCTGCCCTGGTAAACACGGCGAGGGTGTCAGATCCCTAAAAGCACCAAGCCTCTGCCTGGGGATGGAACCACGTTTGTGCTCATTTCGCTGGTTCAAATGTTGCCTTGAGGTACAACTTCACTACATTGCTTATCCCTTAAAAATAGAAGCAGTTGTAAATGAGGGGAAAAAAAAAGTCCTTTGACCTCATTAAGCCACTTGACATTCATAACCCATTTGACCTGAACCCACTAGCAGAGCATTATCCGCAGGGAAGAGGCCTCTAATATTTTTTAACCTCTTGTTACTACATGAAACTTCTTGTGCTTTATTTGAAATATTCGATGTCTCATTTCAACCCCTCTACAATTTAAAAAAAGTATGAATACATTCTCCTTCTCTGGGGAAATAAATTCTCATTTCTTTATGGAAGCAGCAGAAAATTAGAATGACTAATGTAGGACAGGTGAGGGCTGCAGCCACACAGAAACACACATGTCCCATCTCCATGGGTACCTGCCACTCAGCTCCAGCCAACTGTCTGCATGCAAAAAATTCAGGCCCAGGATAGCTCAATCTTTCAATTACAAGAAATTCAGGCCCAGGATGGCTCAATCTTTCAATTACTCAGGAAAAGTTGGAAATCTGGATCTTGAGGTGTTATTCGTAATGTTTAATTATTACAATTAGTTTTTTAAAATAAAAATACTATGTAGATTAATGAAAACTCACTCATGAGCCAGATTTTGGCCTGCAGATGAATTGTTGTAATTTCTGTTGGTTTCTCACATTATTTTAAAAATCCTATATTAATAAACCTGTCATTAAAATTGCAGTAATAGGAGGAAACAGGAGATGGGTAGGAATTAAGAGAATTTAGATTCATAATGATAAACAGATTTTTCTGCAGGAGTTTTAAAAATACAGGTTTTTTTAAAAATCCTATGAGTGTGTTGCAATAAATCCTAAATATCACTGAGAGAACGTGGAGTTTGGTAACACTGAATTTTTGCATAAAGTAAATGACCTTTATCTGCCATAAGCGTAGTGTTTGTTATGCAGTTTTAACAGCCTTATCATCCATCTCTCTTTCTTAGCACTAAAATGGCAGAGCATTTGTCTGTTTTGTTTGGTTATGTTTCCCAGTGCATAAAGCAGTCTGGCACAAAGTAGACATTTAATATGTATTTGCTGAGTGAAATGAATCACCCACTGCTATTGTATATGAAGCACAAAGCCACTCCAACAAAATAGTTTTTCTCCAACCTATCAGACTAATATTAAGTCACAACTGTATCATAATTGTTAGCAATTTGTCTCTGGCAAGTTATTTTTCCTGATTAATTGACAGAGCTCTATCTAACTCCAAGTATTGAAACTTGAGTCAAGAGCATGCAGCTTGAACCTATTCTAACAGGTTATAGTCAGAAGAACTAAGTTCTAGGCCCAGTCACTGCTGTGTGGCTTTGAGAAGCCAATTTCTTGTCTGAGCCTCAGTTTTCCCCATCTGTAAAATGGGGCTTACCTATCAGAGTGAAAAGTAGTAAAATGGAGTCTTATGTGTCAAGGTGCAAATCTCTGTATTTATCCTATGTGTTACTACTCTAACAGGGAAGAGCCAGTTTTGCAGGAAAAATTAAAATAGATATGCAGCCCTCTGGTGGGGGTGGGGTCCAGTAAACTAAGAGCAAGGCACGGGGACACAGTGAATCCCCAAGTGTGACCACTTCAGCAATTCATATTTGTCCCCATGCTCAGTGGCAAACCTTGGAAGAAGGAGAAAAAAGGCTCCACATCACTTTATTTTTATTTATCTCTTTTATCAATCACAACTACTTTTCAAGACATTGTAGTTATTGTTGATGGTATAATTATTATATATTTTCCTTAAAAACCTATGCCACTATCAGTCTAAAAAAATCAGTCTGGTTTAGTCAATTGTGTGTTCTCAAGACAAACAACATTTTATTCTAGGAGTCAAAAATCCACTTAAGAAGCGCACTATTTAATATGCATGTCTTGACACAGGCACATTCATCTCCTCATACCAATTAATCTATCTTGTAAAGGTCAACAAATTTAAAGACAAATTTGCTATAAAGCTCGTATATAGAGATCAGAATACTTGATCTGGCATTTTGTTCAGTTTCCGCTCAAAAGCCATTCTTGCCACCCACAGCTCATTCTAGAAGACTGGATTTCATGTGAATTAACTCATTCTAGAGTGGCTACGCATGATCTAAGAGTCAAGGATCTAAATAAGATTGGGACAAAACTAACGGACTCCAGAAAATTTAAACTAGTGAGAAATTGGAAATAGCACCAAAATACTCATAATGTACCTTATTTTGGCTTTAAGATAATGCATTATCATGGGATGGCAAATTTTTACAGAATGGAAATTTTAAAACGACGTTCTGAAAGGTCTTTTTTACCTCTTTAAGCATATCATAGGCTTTACACAGTACAAAGTTTCTCACTCAAGGGAGATCATGACTAAGTGAAAATGACCTTGCTCTACACAGTCCAGGCTGAAAGGCAAAAACAGAATACAGATGTGACCTGTAATATCCCTGTCACTGAAAATGTCAGCCAATGAGCCCTGGACTTCCTGTGGCCTCCACGTGGGTTATTCCACACACAGGTCCCTGCTCCCAAGGGCATGGCTATGCAGTGGGGATGCTGCAGGGAGACAAGGAATTCTGACCCTTACTTGTGGTAGTTCTCTGAATTCTCATACCACTAGTCAAATATTGTTAAAAACATTCATTTTTAATTTGAAAACATTGGTCTTATTGAAATAGTATTGTATGAAGAGAATCAGGAAGAAATCATGAGGATGATGCCTAACATGTAGTAGGTGGCCAACAAGTATTTTCGATGAATGGATTATAATGCATTATTCTCTGCAACAATAAACCAGAACATGAAATTTAAGGTAACAGGTTCCTTACAGTCCCCCAAAACACTTGTCCTAAAAAGTTACATCATAATTCAAATGAAAAAGCATACTCTTCTTTTTCCTCACCTTGTCCAGAAAGTAAGCATATGCGAAGGCAGAAATGAGAGAATCCAAGTCACACGATTTATGGCCAATAACCACGTGGACCTTCTCCAAGCATTTGCTTCGATTCTGAAACAAATTTTTTAAAAATTTACAACTTAATGTGCAATACATGGATATAAAGAGAACATTTTCCAAAATTTTTAAAAAATATGCCTTAGCCACATTCATACACGGCTGCAGAAAATAATAAATTTATCATGATGCTTGTACATGAAGACATAAAATTGTACAACCTGTTTGACATTCAAAAATGCTCATTCACATTTTAGTAGATTGTCAGGAACAAAAAAATCATTGGTTCAGAGTCTCAGGAGCATCCCTGGGTAAAGCCTGAAACTGGCTCCCACACACTGAGGGCAACGAGAGACCAACGAAAGAAGTGAGCACTCTAGATTGGTAGATGACGGTTTAATGAGCAAGGAAACTTAAAAAAGCTCATTTTGTGGCCACAAGGCAAATAGAGCTGTCCTCCCCTCCTGCCAGAATCTTAACAGTTTACATACAGGCCATTGGGTTCAGTCATGTATGGTCTCAGTAAGAACACTATCTTGAGACTGAATCCTTGAAAAGAGTTCCCACCATGAGAACGGTGGGCAGAACACAGATTCTGGGGCCAAGAGAGGCCACGAGGAGCCTCCAGCTGCCTGGGTCTAGCTTACAGGTCAGCTGGTAGCTATGTCCTCTTGATGGCACACAACCAGACTGTGGTTTTGTTAAGATTATTCACAATCTAACTCATATGACCTATAACCTGAGTTATAATTTTTAGTAAAAGATTATTTTGGTCTAAAGAGCAATTCCATCATATTTTATGTCATTTTTCTTATATGAAATGTTCTAAATTTGACAAAGTACCCTTTTTCACATGTCCCTGGCATATGACACCAAATTGGTAGGATTTTATTTTTTTAGGCCACATTTTGGGTGATAGGATATGTTCTCTCTGCATTACACTCTATAATTTAGCAAATAAAAGTTGGAACCCTTTTCCTTCCCCCTGTTTCATCATTCTAAAGATACAGATCCATTGCTCGTAAAAAGTGTATGTGATGACCTCTCTGGAAAAGAGGGTGTGCTGTTGTCTTTCCTGGTAACTCAGTGGTTACTCGAAGTTCATTAAAAACAGCATGACCGCCTTTTGAAACAGTGGGTTTGAAATGCCAAAGAACCAGTCATTTCTAGAAACTTTCACAACAAAACTGTCCAATAACAGTGACTGTAACCTAAATGGACATCTTTTTATGTCAGAGATGATACATATGTATACTTCCCTCACTTACATCCTTTAACTTCTTTTTCTAGGACTGACTACAAAGACAACTCAATTGTAATACTGCTCAAGAAGGTAATTAAAAAGTTACACTGCTCCGGACTCTTTCAATAAAAAAGACTTACTCCCTTATCTACAGAACAAGATAAAGCATTATTCTACCATTTACTAGGCACTTTACAAATGAGTCTACAAGTTTGTTCGCATTTGTATTGAACTGCTGGTGCATGAGTTAGAAACAAGTTATTAAACAACCAGGCCGTGGCCCAAGGAGCCCAAGGAACATAATGGAGTCTTGCAGGGGGCTGAGTTAAAAGAGTCTACGGATACAGAGAATGACAGCAGAGTCAATATTATAGGTGAGTCCTGCAATCTGAACACTGCTAAATTAAAACAAACATGTATTTTAAAGTGTATTGAGGTACAGATCTTTAGTAGAACATGATTTAAAAGTATGATATAAACTCTCCGAAAATAATCACAATTTTCTCTCCCCATCACCACCAACTCTAGCTCCCATATTTTCTCTCCTGGCTTCCTTCCCTTAACCTCACAAATTCAGAGCTGGCTCATTGGCTGAGGACCCTTCGAGGCTTCCAGCCTAGGCCCAGTCCCCACTCTCAAGGTTGGACTGCTTCCCCTGTGTAAGACTATGAGCTGTTCTAGAGACATCTAAAGAAATTTAGGTAAGTGGAATTATACTCCATTACAATACAAACAAATGCATTCGGAAATTATATTACTGTAGAAGGCTGTTCTTCCGAGAAGCTCAAAGGTCTAAGTAGACATTACCTCATTTCTCCTCCCTGATCTTGTAAGGCAGACAGAAGATTAACAACACTTTTTATAGGTCAATGGCATCTGTGATGTGGCCAAGATTGTTCCCAGAACTCATGACCCAGTTCAGTGAGCCTGTCTCCTCTGCCCCACACCAACCACTCTACAATGCCGTAATGACTTCAGAGTCTACAAAGTGAATGAGTGTGGGGACTGAAGAAAAAAAGGGGATGTTAAATATGCGTTCTAAATACAGTGAGGCTTCAGACGTTTATAGTATCCAGACTACGTCAAAGCTGAGCTATCTGCTTTCTTGTCTGGGTTTGATGATTTGTAGGCATAGCTCTGGGTTCAATACTTTACTTGCATAAAAGAAGACCTGGGAGGAATAAGAAGACTTACGTGTCAATTCATTTACAAGCACAGACCCATTACTACTTAGAAAATGAGAGGA
The DNA here is from genome assembly GCA_004027735.1 of Carollia perspicillata. Taxonomy (NCBI): domain Eukaryota; kingdom Metazoa; phylum Chordata; class Mammalia; order Chiroptera; family Phyllostomidae; genus Carollia; species Carollia perspicillata. The sequence continues at coordinate 29,289 of PVKM010003174.1, forward strand.
GTTAAATAGAATTATAAACCCAAAGCATGTTGGACCAATTCTTACAACTCAGGAATCTTCTGAGACTGTGATTTATTCCTCCTCCATTTAAAAAGAAAAAAGCACATATCATCTTGCAGGCCAGGCTGTAGAAGATCCCGGTGCAAAACTCTGAGGGTTCTTGTTGGTCCCATGTGCCTGTCTTCTCAAGCTCCCTGCTTTTTCTTCTGACTTCCCTTCTTCCCACGCCTCAACTTCCCTCCTAGCCACGGCCTCTTCTGGTGCCATCCACTTGTGTCTGTCATCTTCAGTCAACTCCCATGCTCCCGCTCTCTCTCTCACCACCCACTGCTATCAAAATTACCTTGCTGGTGCCCATCTATCTGTTTCTCCATTGGCAATTCCAGTGGAGCAAGTCCATGCCAATGAGCACCCCTGTGTTAATGAGTTCCCCACCAAGGTAATGTACTTTCATTCTAAATAGATGCTCCAGGGATTACACTGCAATCCAAAAAACGACTGGAAATTTCAAGCAGGCTGGGAATGTTAGACAGAAGGGACATCACAACTACAAAGTACTTTTTTTGGTGCCTGCCAATAAGCCTGAAAAGTAATAGGTTTGACCTCAGAAAGTCTCAGATGTCTCTAAAATGCCTGATTCCTACCCAAAACCACAGATAAGATATAATTAGAGCATGGCACTAGGTAGATACAATAGCAACTGTGCTCAGGCTCACTCCTACCTGCTTGGAGGAATAAAACATGGCATTAGCTGCGTAGACTCACCCAGTAGATAAGCTCAAGGAATGTGCAAGATTTGGCTCTTCAGATTGGGGGTCAGGAAATAGAATGAACAGAGACCCACTCTCAAGCTTCCCACCAAAAATGACATTGGCAGTGGAACAGAGCGATCACAGGGGTCACATCAAGGTGAAAAAATCTGGGGACTGATTTCAAGTGTCCAGGAAAGGTAATGGGGTCCTTGCAATGCCTGGTTTACTCTGCGGCAACAGCCGCACCTGCAGAAGTAGCAGTAAGCTGGTCAGTGGAACGCAGAGGAGATTTCTGACCCCCAACAGGTGGTCTCCAGTTACAGAGGAGACTCTGCACCTCTCACAGCAGGTCTGTGGGCCACTCCACATAGTTACAGACTCACAGGTGTTCAGCCTTAGTATCTATGCCCCTGGATCAAGTTCACCTAGGGGTCTGGATTCTTCACAGACAGACAAATCATGTCCAAGTGGAAGTGACATATGGACAAGTCTGTGGATTCAATGCATTGCCATCCAACTAATAAAAACCTGTTTGTGTCAGGCCCAGTACTGAGCCCTAGGGATACAGTAGTGAACCAAACAGACGAAAATCTGTATTACACTTATATTTTATTGCAAGGAGATTGGAACCAAATAATTAGATAATGATAAATGGAGAAGATAGGGTGTGCTGGGTTGAGGTACACTTGAGAAGGTGATGTCAGAGTAAAGACCTGAAGTGAAGGAGTGGGAGCTAAGGATTTCTCAGGCCAAGGCAATAGCAAGTGCAAAGGCCCTGAGGAGAGCATGCCCAGCATGTTCAACTAATAACTACTTCCTAGTGTATTCATTTCCCAAATGTGAATTTGTAAACTCCTAGCCAGGAGTAAATAGATCTGGACAGAAAATGCTCATTCTCTAATACACAAGCACACCAAGAATCAGGGAAGATTCATTGCTAACGCCTAAATACAGTGCTTGTACAAACCAAAACATAATGAAATCCTGATAGTGGGTTGAAATAGACACTATCCTGCTTTGTCACCTACATTTTCAAATAGATAGATGGAATCTTTCATAATCAATGTATAAAAGAAATATATGGAACACACCAGTATTCCAGATCACAAGTTTAATATGTTTTCAAAGTGTAACCCTATATATTACTAAAATGAGACTTCTTTTTTTTAAATATATGTTTTTTTAAAGATTTTATTTTATTTATTTATAGAGAGAAGGGAAGGAAGTGAGAAAGAGAGAAACATCAATTTGTGGTTGCTTCTCATGTAGCATCCACTGGGGACCTGGCCTGCAACCCAGGCGTGTACCCTGACTGGGAATGGAACTGGCGACCCTAGGGTTCACAGACCGTGCTCAATCCACTGAGCAACACCAGCCAGGGCAAAATGAGACTCCTTAATGAAGTTCACTTCCTATCTCGTTTCAGAAGCCAGAAAAATGCCTAACATTCTAATTCAACAGCCCATTAAAGGAAGCTGCATTTGTCAGGTAAAAGTACTTTGAAACACACCCATGAAAACAGAATTGATTAGAAAGAGGGCTTCCAAACTGGAGCATATTATGCTAAGTGAAATAAGCCACGCAGTGAAAGACAAATACCATATGATCTCACCTGTAACTGGAACCTAATCTACCAAACAAACAAGCAAGCAAAATAGAACAAGAGACATTGAATAAAGAACAAACTGACAGTAACCAGAGGGGAAGTGGGAGAGGGATAATGGGGGAAATAGGGGAAATTCTATCAAAGAACATGCATAAAGGACACATGGACAAAGCCAAAGGGTGTAGGTACCAGGGTGGGAGGTGGGAATGACTGGGGATGGAGGTATGTTGCCGGGGGGAGGGGCTGGGGACAACTGTACTTGACCAACAATCAAAAAAAGAAAGAAGGCTTCCAGATGCTGCTGAAAGCTTAGGCTCCTCCATCAGCTTTTTCATAACCCCACCCTCTGAGAAATAAAGTTCCTCCCACCTATAACTTTCCACATCCAAAATCCCACAGTAAACCTTTAGTCAATAAGTCCCTGCGATACACCTATACTATGATTGCCCCATACCCATCTTCTCTAAACCTCTTTTCTTAAAAACCTTATGAAATTTTTTTTTCAAAAATAAGTAATTGCAAGTAATTTTGTATTCAAAACATTATAGACAAAACCCACAGAAGCTGGAGAGTATTTTCCTCACACACTAAAACAGAGCACGTTTCTTAGGCCCTACCCTTAACCAGCAAACGAAGAAACAAGAGAAAAAGAAGTCTCTTGACGTGACTGAATGGTATCTCCAAAGAAACTCAAGCACAGAAAAGAGTTGGCAGTTGAGCTAGTACTCCCTTGACTTAATAATGCCAAGTCAATGAGGGGCCTTCCTTCCTGGAGGTTGGCTGTGCATGGTACAGAAAATAGCCTGGCTCCCCACCAGGAGACCCCATGCAGCTGGGGCTGCTATGAATCTAGGTAAGAAGACTCAGGGGGTTGGCAGGAGGAAACCTAACACACTGCTCATGTCCCTAAAGGTCTTGACTCTACCAGGAAAGCCATGTAGGAGGGGATGTGGAAGGGGCCACAGCCAAATGAGCAGCAAGGACTGTGGGAGCTGTGGAAATGCCCAGAGCAACCAGGACCCCCAAAGGCAAGAACAAAAACCCTCTGACCACCTCTGCAGGCATGGATGAAGTCACATCCTTTGTTCATTTCGTAAACAAATGAGGTGCTTCTTGGTACTGGCCCTGGGTTTAACATGATTTCTAGAATTCCTGACCTCCTGAAGTTCTCATAATCTTATCATTACAGGGAGAAAGGTTGGGACCCAGAGAGAGAGAGAAAGCTGGAGGGAATAACATGGCATCAGCCAAACGTTAAAAGAAGCAAAGAAGGAAAGGTGTATTACTTGGCTCAGGGTCTCCAGACCACAGGGCTTTTCCCACCAACTGAAACCTTTGTGTTTCATTCTTTATTTTTCTCTATTTCTCCAGGAAGAAAATAAATACAAGCCATTATAAAAAGTCAGACACAACAAAATTAATAAAACAAACATAACTGCTTTGTTAGCATATTATTAATTATTTCACTTTTTTATTTATGCACATATATTAACACATGTACTTCATGAAAATGAGTGGCTTCTATTCCTATTCTTTAGAAAAGAGTTCTTTTTTTTTCACTTAACAATACACTGTGGTTCTTTTTCCATGACCAAAACTACTTCATTCTTTCAGGCTTAATAGTAGTTCCTATGTAGATACATCTGCGTGTATTGGGGGGTGGGGGCTGGGAGGTATGGATGGGGTGTGGGAGTGTGTGTATATAGAATTTCTGGAATCAGCATAGGTGCTTTCTTCTTTTTTTTCAATTTCCATGATATTGACAAATAGCCCACTGGCTACCTAGTCCGGTTCCATTCTAATGGTTAGTTAATAAACAATAAAAAGTGACCTGGAGGCCACTTCGAGAGCTATACCTCAGGTCATGTGTAAAAGCAAAAACATTGAGCAGAACCTACAAATTCAGGACATAGAAATTTTATATTTAATTTTTTCATAAATGTCCTAATCTATTAGGTGATTTACTGGATGAAATAACCCAACAAATTAGGAAAAGACAAAAAGCTTTCAATGGTAAGACTCAGATGATTTTGAGGTAATTTAATTGACTCACTGATAAAACTAAACCTGATCAACTCAGACAAGTAATATTGCCTATAACCTCTTCCCTCACTGCCCTCCCAACCAACCCCAATCATGTTTTCCCTCAGCCTTCTCTTGGCCACACTGGAAAATGCCCTTTTTTACGGTCTCAAAATGTGGGACAGGAGAGTCTGAGCAAATTCAACTGTAAATAGCTCCGATCGTGTGCACCTGTACCTTTTTCTATATCATCAAATGCCAGAGGCCACTGTGGGTAGGCAATGGGGGAACCAAAAACTAAGCCCAAGTACTGCCAAAGGCCCTTCTTGGGCGGGCAGTCTGGGTCCCCAGTTCCTTCGAGGTCAGGCTCCTTCTAGGTGGAGTATTGGACATTGACTCAACCACTCTTTTGCCTTTTCAGCTGCATCGATCCTTCTGCAACCAATTTGCTGCCCACCTTGAAAACAGTGTTTTCAAAAGGAGTGGTTTTATATGTAGTGGATGCACACCTTCTGGATCGCAATAACAATCTGGGCCAGAATTGTTGTTTGACTCACAACACTTCATTGTTTTAAAAATCCTTTTTCTAACAGTGCCCTCAATATTTTCTAACAAGTTTTTGGAAGCAGCACCATTATTTTCTCTCCACAGCTTCAAATATAAAGGATGGCCCTCCCAAATGCTTGCCTTTCCTGAAAAGCCTCTATAAGAACTATCCTTTATAGATTCCTAAGATGTGTAATTGTTCCAGCCATTCCACTGTGGGGGGAAATGTGTCCATACAATTATTACCAACCGGATAGGGCGGCTCTTCAATCTCCCATTTAGAAACTACTTCCTTCTAGCTTATGTAGATGTCCCATCCCAGAAGTCTGTGCTTTATGATCTTTATAGTCCCTCAAACTTTCCCTTTTTAAACTCGAGCTACAGCCTTTTTCATCTAGCTTCATACGGACGTGCACCCAGGTCCACAAGGCTTTCCTCTGCCTCTTCTGATGGTCTGCTGTCCATGCCTCTTCACTGCACTTGCCATGGACTGAATGGTGTGCCACCAAAGTTCATATCAAAGCCCTAATTCCCCATGTGATGGAATTTGGAGATGGGATCTGTGGGAAATAATTAGGTTTAGATGAAGTCATAATGGTGGGGCCCTCAAGACATGATTAGTGCTTTGTACAAAGACACACCTGACAGGTTGCATTCTCTCTGCGTCTCCCTCTCTCTTTCTGCCATGTGAGATCTTTGGAGAAGGAGGCTCTCTGTAAGCCAGGAAGAAGCTCTTACTGGAACCTGACGATGTTGGCACCCTAATCTTGAACTCTCAGCCTCTAGAACTATAGGAAATAAATTTCTGTTGTTAAGCCACTCAGTCTATGCTATTTTGTTATGGCAGCTCAAGCTAAGACAGACCTTCAGGTTGGAGTCATTCCAAAATTCAAAACTACTAGGAGATAGCTGAACTTTAAGAAAAGCTTAGAAGCGTCTTTTTACTAAGTGATTGATGTCAAAGGCCATACAAGAGGTTTAAAAACCAAATGAGAAAGAATGTCCTTTATACACATAGAAACTTACACCCAGGCCACCTAAGGTTTATACATTAATTATTTTATGAAACAATGTGTGTTCATCATAAAACATTTAGAAAAAGTAGAAACTCACAAAGAAAAAACTCAGGATCCAAAGTTAATCATTATGCATATTTAATGTATTCCTTCCCACTTTTTCTATACTGTGTTCTCTTTCGTAATACTCCTATTATTATGCATATTATTTTATAACCTCTTTTTAACAACATTCCAAGTATTCTCCCAAAATTCTAAAATATAAATGTTGTGATATATTTATCACAAATATATAAGTTATCTAAAATATATAAGTTGTGATTCACCCTTGGCTAAGGGTGAATATGTTTGCTTTTGTAACCCAAGTTGCCAGCCTGTTGCTCTGCACACAGTAGGTGCTTAATAAGTATTGAAAAAATAAATTGGACTTCTGGTCAAGGAGGTGGCATAGGCAGACATGGTTCACAACCTCCCACACCACATCAAAATTACAACTAACATATAGAACAACCACCACAGATTCATCAGAAATTGAGTTGAACGTAAGTCTGACAACTATGGAATTAAAGAAACCACATCCCTCCAGACTGGTAGGAGGGGTGTAGATACAGAACAGGCTGTCCCACATCCATGTGTGGTGGATAAAAATTCAGGAGGGATATCTTGGGTGCAAGGAGTCCCAGCCTCACACCAGGACCCCAAGCCCAGGGTTCCAGAGGAAGATAAGTCCCTACAACTTCCAGCTGCAAAAACCAGTGGGGATTCATTTGGGGGAAGAAACTTCTGGAGCCCCAAGCAGTTCCTCTTAAAGAACCCACTAGTGGACTCCTCTACTCAGGCTCACTCCCTCTGAGCTCCAGCACCAGGGTAGCAGTTTGAAAAGTGCCAGTGGCTTACAGGGATAAACTGAAGTGTCTGGCATCAAGTTAAGCAGAGGCAATTTTCCCTTTTCTGAACCCTCCCTCAACAGAGCCACTGAGCTGGCAAGCTATTGCCATATCTGAGACTCCATTAATCTGGCTAACACTCTTTGACCAGCCCTGGAGATCCCCTGAGACACTGACCCACCCAACTTACAGGCCCACTGAAGCTACTTTTCTATAAGAATGGCTTATCCAGGCTCACAACTTCCTAAATCCTCTCAAACAAGCAACTTCTGACCTCAGTGAGCCCCAGGCCCAGCATTAGCAGCAGCCAGCCTAGATTCACAGCTTGGCTTCGCCTGGGAACCTACACACCCAGCACAAGTAGCAGCCATTGCAGATTGCTTTATATCTCAGGCAGGGCTACCCCAGGCAAAACACAAGTGGGGGCTGACCTTGACTTGTGGCACCTGGGAAGCCCCAAAGACTGTGCACCCAGTGGGCAGGTACACACCACCCTGGAGCACCACCACCGGCCCTTGCACAGCTGATCCTCCATGGAGTGCAGAAGGTGGTAGTCAGTGGTCATAGCCAATCCTTACAGCTGACTGGCCTGGGTAAATCCCTTCCATTGATCTTACAACAGCAACCAAAGCTCAACTATAAGAGGAGGGTGTACTCAATCCACACAAAGGGTATATCTCGAGTACCCTGAGGGATAGGGTAGGCTGTGCCACTAGACCCTACAGGACACCCACTACATTAGGCCACACTACCAAACACAGAGCCTAAGTAGCTCTTCCTCAAACATAGAAACAAACACAGAGAGACTGCCAAAATGAGGAGACAAAGAAATATGGCTCAAATGAAAGAACAGATCAAATCTCCAGAAAAAGAGCTAAATGAAATGGAGATAAGCAATCTATCAAATGCAGAGTTCAAAACACTGGTTATAAGGATGCTCAAAAAACTTAGTGAGGACCTCAACAGCATAAAAAAGATCCAGTCAGAAACAAAGGATATGCTAATTGAAATAAAACAACTTACAGGGAAACAGCAGTAGAGTAGATGAAGCTGAGAAGCAAATCAATGATTTAGATCATAAGGAAGCAAAAAACAACCAATCAGAACAACAACAAGAAGAAAGAATCCAAACAAAAGAAATGAGGGTAGTATAAGCAGCCTCTGGGACACATTCAAGAGGTCCAACATTTGCATCATACTGTTGCCAGAAAGAGAAGACAAAGAGCAAGAAATTGGAAATTGATTTGAAAAAATAATGAAAGAAAACATCCTCAATTTGGTGAAGGAAATAGACATGCGGGTCCAGGAAGCACAGAGAGTGCCAAACAAGGTGGATGCAGAAGCCCACTGCAAGATATGTCATAATTAAAATGCCAAAGGTTAAAGGTAAAGATAGAATCTTAAAAACAGCAAGAGAAAAGAAGTTAGTGACCTACAGTGGAGTCCCCATAAGACTGTCAGCTGATTTCTCACCAGAAACTTTACAGGATAGAAGGGATTAGCAAGAAATATTCAAAGTCATAAAAGCAGGGACCTACAGCCAAGATTGCTCTACCCATAAAACTATCATTTAGAATTAAAGAGCAGATAAAGAGCTTACCAGACAAGAGAAAAGTAAAGGATTTTATTGTCAGCAAAGCATTATAATATGAAATGTTAATCTAAGGACTAATTTAAGAAGATCAAACTATGAACAATAAAATGGCAATAAATACATATCTATTAATAATTGAATCTTAAAAAACAAGCTGAGCAAACAAGAATAGAGAAAGAATCATGGAAACAGAGAGTGTTTTGATGGTTGCCAGATGGGAGCACTGTGTGGAGGAATGGATGAAGAGGTGAGGGGATTAGGAAGTACAAGTAGTAGACAGAGATTACCCTTGGGATGTAAAGTACAGTATAGGAGTAGCCGAAGAACTTACATGCATGACCCATGGACATGAACAATGGTGGGGCAATTGCTTGAGGGAGTGGGAGGTACTGGGTGGAGGGGGCAAAGGGAGAAAAATCAGGACAACTGTAATAGCATAATCAATAAAATATAATTTTTAAAAGAAAAAATAAATAATTATAAAATTTAATGGATATAATATTCTTTAATGTGGATTATTAAAATTTATATAGTCAATTTCTTATTGTTCCAGATAACTTAATTTTTTATTAAATGAGACTACAGTAAATTTTGGAAGATAATTATTGTGCTGATCCCTTGTTAATTCTTCCATATCAACTCCTGGATTTTACATTTCTGAGTCGAAGAATGTACATATTTTGATGCTTACCAGAAAGGTTGTATAAAGTTACATTTTTTTTACCTACAGAAATACCTAATTTTCAATCCTTCAACTGTGTTTAAGTGTTATCATTTTGGTAGGTAATGTTAATTTATATTTATTATGATTATGAGTGCTTTAGGTCATTATTTTCCACCTGGGCACTAATGAAGACATTATTTTCCACCTTCACTAATGACAATATGAAGACATTATTGTCTTCATATCAACAGTATTTTTGTGAATTTTTCTCTGCTTATCTTTTAGGATGTCACTAATGAAGACATTATTTTCCACCTTCACTAATGACAATATGAAGACATTATTGTCTTCATATCAACAGTATTTTTGTGAATTTTTCTCTGCTTGTCTTTTAGGATGTTTGTCCTACTCTCCTTGATTGATAAGCTATTACAATATTACTACATTTTCAACTCTGTTAACATATTACTTTGTTCTCTGGCCATGGGCATCTATGGAGCAACTTGTTCAATAAGTTGCATTGTGTATGCAATTAGCATGCACTGTTTAAGATGACATCATTTCAAGTGATAAAAAAGCAATGGTACACTCTGCACAATCTTTTCCTCAGTCTACCTACTCTGCTTTCTGAAAATGTTACAGTAACCCACATCTGACTCTGCTGTAGCATAGCTGTGGAAAACAGTTAGGGTCTCTCTTGACTGGAATGCCTTTGCTCCTCCATTCTATAATTAGCGTCAGGTAAAAATGATAATGCAACTTAGAATTAAACGTAAGGTGTTAAATGTGTCATTATTAAATGTCTTTAAAAGTAATGAAATTTTGGTAAGGCAACAGCACCAAAAAGAACAATTAAAGATAAAGAATAGAGTGGGAGATAATATTTGCATAATATTTTCACCATCTTGCCATTAAAAAGGCAATATTCCTAACACATGAGGAATTCCTAGACACTGATTTTTTAAAAATGGAATAATTGGTGAAGAATGTGAATAGGCAATTAACAGAAGAAGCAATGAATATATGAAAAGAAACTCAACCTTATTAGTAGTCATGAAAATGCAAATTAGACTAACAATAAACTGTCATTTTTTTTGCCTATCAGATTGGAAAAAATTAAGAGTGTTAACGTCCACTGCTGGCTAAGCTGTAGGCAGCAGTAAGGGATACTGTAATAACTAGATAGGTACTAGACTTATGGGCATATCTCTTTGTAAGTCATATAAATTATAAGCACTATGCTATATACCTGAAAATAATATCATACTGAAAGTCAAAGGTAATTGAAATTTTTTTTTAAATTTTAAATTAAAAAATAACATCCATTTGTTAAATGGGGATATCCATTTGTTAAATGGGGATATATAATAAAATCCCCAAACATGTTTATTGAAGCAGTATTTGTAATGGAGAGAAGAATAAGAAACAACTTCAATGTATAACAATCAAGGATGATTGAATAAATTACCGACTATCAATAAATAGAATCAAAACAGCTATTACCAAACAAATGAATTAGAACAGTATCTAATGACCTGGAAAAATGCGCTCCAATATTTTTTCCCATAAAATCACATGGCTGCTTCTTTCTTCCTGGATCCTGCTTCTCAGAATAAAAGCATGCTGTGGATTCCACTTGGGTGACAAGAATGTCCTGCCGACTGAACTAGGGTCATCTAGTAGGACATTATCATAATGCAAATTGCTGAGCCCCACACCTGATACTCAGATTCATGGTCTGCAGTGGAATCTGAGAATTAAGTGAGTGCTTGGGGAACCATGGCCTTAAAGGGGACCCATGATGAGCTCTCAAGGACCATTTGGCCTCTGTCAACTACAGAATATATCTGCATTTTGTGTTTGAGAGGGACTGCTTGAGTTCCTCTAGACCAAGTACAATTTCAGAGAGAAATGCTAGTGCTATATTATTCAGATTCACTTAAGTTTAGAGCTACAAGAGGCCTTAGGATTCACCAGTTGAAACCTGTCAATGCTTTCAAACCTATCAAACCTATCAAAATGAGGTAGTGGACCTCAGAGTAATGGAAGAAGCCACACATCCTTTTAAATTTTCTGAGGTTTTTTGATATGCTTTATGTTCACAATATTCCTTAAAACTAGAAAAAGTCTTTTAAGTACATTGTCTCAAGACATGTATTGATTCCTGAATTCAGAAATAAAAAAGCAAAGAAGTTTACAGGAAAGAAAGAGAAGAGAAGCAAGGAAGGGTGGAAAAGAAAGAGAGAAGGAAGACGAAGGAAGAGGGAGAGGAAGGGAGGAGGTGGGTTTGAAGGGAGGGAAATTCTTTTTCATGGGATTTTATAAAAAGCCCAGGCTTTTCAGTGGGCACCCTTGGTAATTGGTCAGAGCATGCCTCTGGTTTCAATCTGCAGAAGTGAATCAGCACTAAGAATGGCACCTAGTAAAAATATTTAACTAAATATCTGTTGAAAGAATGGTCCAAAGTAGTAAGTGAGCCTAAATTTTGAGTTCATGGGCAGCTGAGGTCTAGATTGCAAATAGAATAGAAAAACAGAAAAATACTCTGTCTGCACCTTGTGTGCCTTTCTCCTCCCTTATCTCCTACAATATTCTCTCCCACAAGCCCTCATATACAATGCATACCCTCTTGGACATTCTTTCTTGTCTTTGTCTTATGGGAAGGGGTGCTCACGATGCCATCAGAAATACAACAAAGAAATAACAAACCATCTCAGACCACACAAAGCTACCCATACCACCCTGTTGCATAATTCAAACAAGATCTTCTGTAATATCACTGAACAAAGAAAATGTTCTCAGTGGAACTAGAATTTAGAGCTAAATCTGTGATACTTCAAGGAACTGTCAGGTTGGCTCCAAATCAGAAAAATTACTGGAGGAAAATAAAGAATGGGGACCCTTCGCTTTGCTTTATTTTGTAGTTTTGCTTTTTTCCCCTCTTCATGTTGACAGCCTAATGTTATACCCATGTTCTTGCGTGCATGTGTCTAAAAGTTTATACTGGTTGCTATAAGTCAAGAGCAATTTATGAAAGGTGGAGAAATAGCCCCGAATTGTGATTTTAATCTTGATTCACGACAGCACTCAAACCAGCTTTCCCGTTTTCCACTTTCCCCATCTATGGACAAAAGAAATGCATTCTGATCAGAGGTGGGTATAGATAGCGGGTTTCTTCATAAATTGTTTCTTATCAGTATATATCACAGGAAAACTTAGGATGACTCATTGTGCCTATATGATATGCACTAACTGTTTCTGTAAAACTTGTATAGTAACCTCTAAAAAGAACTCAGAATAAAAGTACTAAAGCAACAAAAAGTATGATGACCTTTGAACTTTTGCAATTTACCTGTCTTTTTCCATCTTTGCTAATATATTTCAAGGCCTTCTACTAAGAATATAAAACCTTCTGAAAAATAAGATGTTTGTCCTTGTGTAGATATATGCTGGTGGGTTGCTTAGTGGATGTCCACATGATACTTTCAAGGTCCGGTCCAGTTTATTGTGTCCATCAATGTAAAGAACCTCCTGAATGAGGTACATCCAGGAATAAAGAGGAAGTGACATTTCTGTTAACACTTATGTAGGATTTTAGTTTCTAAAATAGTTTAGCCACTCCCTCCCCTCAATAGCTGTACTAGAGGCCTAACATGGGCCAAAGAAATCCTATAAAATGAAAGCCAACACATGGGGGTCATTTACAGACTCCCTGCTAGAGGGTTTCACAACAACATCTCTGGGACAAAGGCCTTCTGCCCAGGGGTGAACAATACCCCATGCACCAAACTTCAAAATATAATATCATTTGGGGAGAAAAAGACTAGAAAAGCTGGGCTAATGTTACTACTTCTAAAATTTCGAGAACTTCCAGCTAAGACAGAAGCATAGGTAGATCACTTTGCCTCCTCACACAACCAAAAAAGGACAAAAACAAATTCAAAAACAAAAATAACCAGAACTGCCATAAAATCAAACTGTATGGAAGTCCAACAACCAAGTAGTTAAAGAGGAAACATTCATTCAGACTGGTAGGAGGGGCGGACTCAGGAAGCTGGTGTGGAGAGGATGTGCAGCAAGGCAACGGCTGGGGGACCAGGGCAGGACAGGTGACAGCTGGCACTCCCACATTTGCATGTGGATAAACCAGGAGGAATAAGTGGGGAGCAAGACAGACCACAAAACCCAGAGTTCCAGCATGGGGAAATAAAGCCTCAAAACCTCTTGCTGTAAAAACCTGTGGGGGTTGTGGCAGTGGGAGAGACCCACAGCATCACAGGAGAGTTTGTTGGAAGGACCCACAGGGTCCTAGTATGTTCACAGACCCACCCACTTGGGAATCACCACCAGAAGGGCCCAATTTGCTTGTGGGTAGCAGAAGTGACTGAAAGCTGGCTGAGAGCCCAGCAAGCTTCGTTGTTACCTCTGGGACCCCTCCCTCACATACAGTGTCACAACACAGCAACCAGGGTTGCTGCACCTTGGTGAACACCTAAGGTTTCACCCCTTACAACATAACAGGTACGCCAAGACAAAAAAAGAGGGCCCAAATGAAAGTACAGATCAAAACTCCAGAAATACAACTAAGCAATGAAGAGATAGCCAACCTATAAGACACACAGTTCAAAACATTGGTAATCAGGATGCTCATTGAATTAGTTGAGTATGGTCGCAAAAGAGAGGAAAAAGGGAAGGCTATGCAAAGTGAAAAAAAAGGAAATATACAGGGAACCAACAGTGAAGGGAAGGAAACCAGGACTCAAATCAATGATTTGGAACAAAAGGAAGAAATTAACACTCAACCAGAACAGAATGAAGAAACAAGAATTAAAAATAATGAGGAAATGCTTAGGAACCTCTAGGACAACTTTAAACATTCCAACATCCGAATCATAGGGGTGCCAGAAGGAGAAGAACAAGAGCAAGAAACAGAAAACTTATTTGAAAAAAATAATGAAAGAGAACTTCCCTGATCTGGCAAGGAAATAGACTTCCAGGAAGTTCAGGAAGCTCAGAGAATCCCAAAGAACTTGGACCCAAGGAAACACACACCAAGGCCCATCATAATTGTATTACCCAAGATTAAAGAAAAGGAGAGAATCTACCTGGCAAAGCTATCATTTAGAATGGAAGGGCAAATAAAAAGTGCTTCCCAGATAAGGTCAAGTTAAAGGAGTTCATCATCACCAAGACCTTATTATATGAAATGTTAAAGGGACTTATCTAAGAAAAGAAAGATTAAAACTGTGAGCAGTAAAATGACAACAAACTCACAACTATCAACAACTGAAACTAAAAATAAATAAATAAATAAAACAAGCAAACAACTAGAACAGGAACAGAATCTTCAGAAATGGAGATCACATGGAGGGTTATCAGTGGGGAAAGGGAGGGGGAGAATGGGGGAAAAGGTACAGGAAATAAGAAGCAGAAATGGTAGGTACAAAATAGACAGGGGGAGGTTAACAATAGGGGAGGAAATGGAGAAGCCAAAGAACTTATATGTATGACCAATGAACATCAACTATGCAGGGGGAATACTAGTGGGAGGTGGGGGTGAGGGTAATAAAGGGGAGAAAAAATAGCATAATCTATAAAATATATTAAAAAATAAAATAAAATTTCCCTGAAGATTAATATTTTAATAATTAAATGCCCTAATATTTCTTACTATCTTTCTGTTCTTTAAAGTTTCATAAGTTATAGGAATTTACTTCTTAAATTTAAATATATTTATTTTTATTGGAAAATTTGTGATTCATAAATATTTTAATTTTTCTTTAATTGGTTTTTTATGGTAAAGAAAAAAAGTTTTCTGCACTCTACACTAAGCTCCCAGAACTTTTTATTTTGAGCCTTGTGTCTGATCAGGTCCTCTGAAAGTGTCGTCCCTTCCAAAGCGCGGGCTGCTCCAGATACCTTAATTATTTCTCCCTCAGACTAGAAAGGCCAGGGCTAATTAGTCAGGTTTTCTCCCCGCCATGAACAAGCCCAGGTGTGCTTGGAAAACTTTTCCCAGAAGCTTCGCTTTTCTGCAGTCAGCTTTTTGTTGTCATAAGGAAGATCTATTGCTTTAATACTCACACGTGTAAACGTCTGTATTTGGAACGGACATCAGGCAGGTGACACCACACACCTGGCATGTCTGAAACCGGCTCAGACATGACAGTAATGAACAGATAAGTGGCTGGAAGTAGACAGGAGGAGAAGATGCGTTTCCAGCAAGATGCACTTATGCAGGTTCACAGGGAAATGAACAAGGGATATGCAGAGCAATTACTGTATTTTGCAAAGATGACAGTTTTTAATGATGCTATTATTTTTTACACTGTGTGTTTTTCCATGACAGAAGAACCCTCACCTTTTAGGTGACCTCTTCTCTCTCTCTCTCAAAATATTATGTAACATAGGGAACTCTTTTCTAACTAAACAGTACCTGGCACACAGTAATTAGATATTCAATAAATTTAATTAAAGTACATGTGTTTCCCTGACTGGCGTGTCTTGGTGGGTTGGATGTCACCCTGCAGAGTGGAAGGTCTCTGGTTCAATTCCCAGTCAGGACACATGTGTAGGTTGCAGGTTCGGTCCCTGAGCTGGGTGTATAGGAGAGGCTACTGATCAATGTTTCTCTCTCACACTGATGTTTGTCTTTCTCTCTTTCTCCCTCCCTTCCCCTGTCTCTCTCTAAAAAAATAAAGAAGTGCTGTGGTGCAGAATACTGCATTAGAATATGTAGATAAAGATACAGAAATAAATTCTGTATATTCCACTGATATTTTAAAAGCATGAACAATTAATGTGAACTGAGTACCACACTCTGATAAGAACAAGCTTGAAATAAAAAGTTTCAAGGCTTCTAAGCATCGGATTCTTCCAGCCTTGGGATGATGTAGTTTCATGGTTCTAAGCAGTGAACAACATATTTTCAATTGCCCAGACATCCCTTCATCTGCTCCCCTCTGTTTTGAGAGAATTACCGAGGACTCTCCAAACATAGCCCCTCAATATGGAAATTTTTCAACATATCCATGTGAATTCTATTTTTGTCACTTCAAGGTACATAATCAACTAAATAGATTATTGAAGACCTTTAATACAAAACAGTTAAACAATTTTTTCTGCCTTGGTGCTTTACATAAATCAATCACTTGAAGAGGAAATGGTTATATTAAAGGAACATTTTGTTACTTTAATTTTTAAATAGGTATTATATTGGATTTTCAATTAAAATACATGTCAAAAGATTACCAAGTGAGAACTTTAAAAAATATTATGGAAATCTTAACAATACACAATAAAAATGCATCAGACCACCAAAATCTTTCACCATAAACAGCTGTAAAATGGATGACATCAGCTTTAAATTTTTTTTCCCTCATTTTATAAAATAAATCTTTGTTCATGTTGCAGCTCTGTTCGGTGATGGATTATGTAAAACTTTTCATTAAAGACTCAATTTTTCTTACTATTTTATTTCCTTTAGAAAGGATTCTTTCTCAGTAATTTCCTTAGCAGAAGTCTAGAATTCCAAACACCTAGAATATTACATATTAATTTCTTAATATTCTGGTGTCTGCTCTAAAAGTTCCAAATACTTGGAGCTATTAGTAACCTAACACTCCTATTTTGTGACTTATGCCAGAATGCCTAAGGCATAGATGTAAAGTCTTTGCAGGTACCAAAATAGAAACAAACAGCACTATTAGAAATACTTGTCGATTACTCACTGAACAACAGAGAAGCGAATTTACAGTTTGCAGACCGAAAGGGGTAACAGTATTTGAGCGGCGATTTTTGAACTGATTAAGAAAGTAGCATTTACCTTCCCAATAGATCAAAGTCCTGCCCTCTGCTGTCCTCCCACATGTTGTGCTGTTGCTGGGGGGGATTTGATTACATTTCGTATGTTTTCATCAAAAGAAAAACAGAGAGCAAGAACTCCCCAACATTTTGTGTGTATATATGATCAAAAGTGACTTTTTAATTCACTCACATCTTGAGATATTCAGTCTTTCAGAGTGCAAAGGAGGGAGAAGATGGCCACCACCCAAATCCTTGATGGTTGCGTTTCTGGATGCAGTGCTAAGTGGGTGCTGGTAGCAAAGTGTGGAGTGGGAACAAGAAAAAAGTGTGGGAGAGAATGTGGGCCCATCGGACAGGGCACTGGTCTTTTCTTCTCACTTCCTTGGTCATCAAATCCCAGCTAATTGGATAGAGAAAACCCAAGTGGCAACAACCTGTTCATCACAACAGTGCCACAAGTACTACGGGGTACCAAGTGCTCCAGGGTGGGGTGCCCAGTGCTCCAGGGTGGGGTGCCAAGTACTCTGGGGCACCACTCACACTCCTTAGGGCTTGTGCCCTGCGGAGCGGCATTCACACGCACACGAAGTGAGTGACCACTCCAGGGCAACTGCAAATCTGCTGCCATAGATTGTGTGCTTTCTCTGATCCTGGCATCACTTCACAAAACTCTCAGAATCCTGGTGGGTAGATCCTTTATTTTCCCCCAATTAAGAAATCCACCCCAGGCCTGGTCTCACAAAACCGTACACGTGACTGCTTCCCTGAGTGCGGGGTGTTTCTGGTAACCCTGTGCCTCCAAGGCTATGCTCAGTCCTGCCTCGCTCTACCTTCTAGGCCATTTTGTACGTATTTAAAATGTCATTATGGTCAACCCTTGGTTATCTTGGAGCAAATGAGGTAAGTATAGATTACTACAGTAATTTGAAAAAAATTACACTACGGTAGGTAATGCTACTGTAGAAAACAAAACTAATGAACACTTATACGGATTAGCACAGACAACTGCATACTATTTAGAAGACTTCCATTGTTTGTCCTCACCAGCAACAACGGACAGCTCTCCATACTGACCCGAGTCTTTGCCAGCTGGAAGGGTTATGCTTTGGAGGACTGACACTCACTTGCAGAAATCCCCATTGAGAGTGAAGCATCAGCCAGTTCCAACATCAAAGCCTCCTTGCACGTACACCCTTCTCTCAGCCCATCCCCACCCTCAGCTCCTGGTCCCGCTGTGAGCTTCTGGGAAAGCCTCTCCTAGAGAATAGGGGCGGAGAAGAGGAGAGCAAGCTGCAAAAACAGTGTGTTTTCCTTTCTACTGCACCTGCTACAAACACAGTGCGACTATTTGATTATTTGTATGCTGCAGGTCACTGAAAAACAGTGTGGGGGCACATAAGACAGGAGTATTAACTGCCTTCAAGCTTCAGGAAGCTTCTCAGAGGAGGTGAGCTTTCTCTTCTAAGGAAGAGAGGTGAGAGCTTCCCAGGCTGAGAAGTAGCTGGAGTCTCTACTGTTCTTTCCGTGCTTCTCCTTCAATTAAAAAGCATTGAACACATCAGTGACGGAAACACACCCACATGCACACTCCTTATCAGTCAGAGATGCATACTGGAGAATTTACAGGTGAAATGGCATGATGTCTGTGACTTGCTTTAAAATACCCCAGGAAACAAAAATGTACATTTATGGTGTGGAAACAAAGGAACTGTTGGTAACCCAGTAACAATTACTGAAGTGTTATGGGTAGAATGTGTTCCCTCAAAATTCCCATGTTGGGATTCTAACCCCCGGTGCCTCAGAATGTGACTTTGTATCTGGAAACAGGGTTGTTGAAGATGTAATTAGTTAAGTTGGGATGGGACTTTTGGGTGGGCCCTACCCAAAATGACTGTGTCCTTATAAAAAAGGGAAATTTGGACACAAGGCACATATAGAGGGAAGATGATGTAAAGACACAGAGAGAGGGCCATCCACGTACAAACCAAAGAATGTCTCAGAACACCAGCAGTCTGGTGAGAAATGCAGGACAGATCCTTCCCTAGTGACTTCGGGGAGTGCATAACCCTGTGAACACGTAGATCTCTCACTGCTGTGAGACAATCAATTCTGCATCTAAACTACTTATTTTTTTGGTACTTTGTTTTGGCAACCCCAGAAACCTAATACACTAAGTCATTGGCCTACTGAAGGGTCATTATGCAGTTTTTTCCAGTTTCTGTAGGGGTTCAAAATTTTTCGCAATATGAACATTAAAAAATAAGAAAGCCTCACAAGAAGACTCAGAAATATTAATAATTCAGCTTCACTCTTCTCAGCTACAGTACTTCCCAGGGAAACCACCCCAGTACCAAAGTAGTTCTCATATACAAAATACAGCTGGTCCCCACTTCCATCCATGAGTCTAATTTCACATCTGTAATCCCTTTACAAGGGATCGTTGGTACATCTCCCAAACAAAGCACCAGAAAGCTCTGTTGTGCCTCTTGGCTCTTTCAGGATCCCAACAGCGCATCCTCCTTGGAAGCGTAATTGCAGGCAGCCTCCCAGCGCTTCTGCAGACCGCACGCAAGGCCAGGAGGGAGGCAGCAGCTTGCAGCACAAACCTGCGATGAAAGCTTCTGTGAATCAGTTTTCTGCCCAAATGCAAACAGGCAACTGGATATATGATAGTAATGGCATTTAGCACTCAGTAGGCAGGTTAAGAAAAAGTATACCATAAAGTGCATTAAATCACCTCATAATCATGTTTAAAGGCTAAGTGAACCAGGGCCACCACAAGTACTAAAATACATGATAACAAAAGCAGTCAGCATTTTCCATACCATATGCTTGTAAATGTTATTCTGCAGGGAACCAATTAAAACTATGGAATAGTTAGAACACAGACATATGGAACAAAACAGGGCAACTTATCTTGTCACTGTGGTGCTTGCTCAGTACATCTATTACGGAGGCGCAGTACTGAGTTATTAGTACAAATCACGGCTACCGTAACTATGAATACTAAACGCCAACACCAGCACTTACGCTTCTGCTTTGGTTACAGCATTATTTAGAGTATTAACTAGAAGGAGGGCCTACTGCGTCCAGAAACACATGAAATACTAGTCCTATTAAACATCAAAAAAACATAATCACTACAGCAAATTGTAAATCATCCGAGGTCTTCGTTTGCTCACCTGTTACTGGGAAAAACAACAATAACATTTTATGAGATTCACAGGACTCCTGGTTTTTAAAAACACACATTTGAAGTGCACACGGAAGCACGTTGGGAAGTGCAATGCCTTGAACCAGGACCAGCTGTTTTTCGGTGTTACTGATGGAGAGAAGACACGCAGCTAGTACAAAGGCAGCAATTATTTCATAAACTGAAAATCTAGAGAGCTTTATTAAGCTTTTCTGACATTAAGCAGAAATGACAATTTTAAAATAAATCTGAGTTTCATCTCCAGGTCAGTCTGATTGGTAAAAGATGGTTGACATTTTCCTTCCCATCACTGGAGCTTTGGCATTACTGCTTAATTAAAAATTAACATTTAAAGGAATCAGACATATATTCCGTAATAAGGTGGTTCAAATATCATAGGGACTGCAGGCTCAAGCAATGTCTTAGATACAGAGCATGTGAGAAATAAAAAAGATGAGAGACTAGGGGAAAAAGTACAGAGTTTGCAGCTGAAAGAGTATATTAACAATCACAAAATGAGATCAGACAGAAGGGCTGGTGGGGAGTATGTTAGCACATGGGTACTACACTAATTAATAATGAACACCAAAATCCCAGTAACAAATTTTAATTTTTTTATCCTCACCCAAGGACATTTTTTCATTGCTTTTAGAGAGGGAGGGAGGGAGGGAGAGAGACAAACATCAGTGTGTGGGAGAAACATCAATTGGTTGTGTCATGCACACACCCGGATTGTATGCACCTGGACAGGGAATCGAACCCACAAACCTTTGGTTACTGGATGATGTTCCAACCAACTGAGCTGCACTGGCCAGTATAGGAGACCGTTCTGAGGGGTGTGGGCCCAGACAGGACCCACGCCCATGGATAGGTTTTCCCATGGGGAATCAGGTCTGCATTGTACCTAGACTGCGATGAGACTTTCTTTTTGCTAAAACTCCCTCAAACTTGAATTGAGGCAGCAAATGTTTACTGCATATATTTAAAGTAACTTCCTAAACTCTATGCTAAACCTTCCAAAGATGAGTGTAACCAGTTCAACCACTTTTCCCTTTGCATTTGCAAATATCCTTCTTCTGTGATGAGATTAGCGGAATCCTCTCCTTTGTTTCCTGTAAAAGGTAACCACCTAAAGTGAACCTGTGCATAGTAAACGAGGACCATCATGTAATATGCCCAGAAAAGCAATAAAAGCATGTCAAGGTAAGGGTCGGGGCGCTCTCCTCTTGAGAGAGTTGCCATGCTGTCCCTTTTCCTCCACAGGACTTGGTAGTTTGTGTGAATTTGTCATATCTCATCCACAATACTTCGGACTCCATGAGCTGGGGTCTGCATCAGGCCAGTGCTCCAGTAACCAATTTTAAAACACTAATTCCACATGCAAGTAATCTATTTTCTTGTCAATAACCTCTCTGTAAGTGTCTGGGATTTTTTTAATCTATATGTCTTAGGCCAGTGCACACATTTTTCCAGGCTTTCCTCCTACACATCCTTCATCGTCTTTCAGCAACAGAGGTCCTGGAGTGTTGTAAACTCTGATATATCTTAACTATCATGCCTTGGAATTGGTGGTTCCCTTACCTAGCATTCCCTTCTCTCTCATCTTCCTGGAGAAGGATGACTCCTCTTTTAAAACTCTGCTCAAACATCCCTCTCTCTGTGAACCATCTCCTGACCACCCCACCCTCTCCGGTACCAGAGATTTCTGAATTGTAAATAGATGTCATCAGGTTTACTTGTTTTAAATTGTGAGCAACTTCAGAGCAGGACTTGTGTTTGAGTCATCTGTGTAAGCCCCAAACCTAGAAACATTCTGTGCACATAGAAAGTAGGTGCTCAATTAATGTTTATAAATGAACGAGAAACTTGGGCACAGAGGCTCTCCCAACACTTAAGCCATATCACTGCTACCCATCCTTCTTTCCTACATCCTTCTGACATGTGCCTCAAACAGGAGAACACCAAAATCATGGAGCGGATGCAGGAGCATGAAGTAAAAATTTTAAAAACTCACAATCCCAGTGCCCTTCTGCTGTATTCAGACCAAGCAGAACTGAAATGGGGCTCAGATGCCTATTAGGCATCTAATGGGAATTAGATGCCTAATTCCCATGAGGCAGAGGAAGTCATTTCCATAAGTCTGCTTGTGAAACCCATCTCAAGAGAACCCAAAAAGGCAGTCTTGAGTTTTAAAAGCAAACTATTCTAATGGTTTAATAAAAATAAAGTTATCTCTTTGGATTGGACTGAGGTGAGTCACAGAGACCTGTCAAAGATATTCATATAGCCCACAATGTCCATGACCCACATTGTCAGACAGACTGGGGACAGGGCTCCTCTTGGCCACATCACTGCCCCTCTCTAGGGCCAAATTCCCTTGGAATTTTCAGGACTTTCCACAACTTTCCACAGTAGGCAATGGGTGATGCTGATTCCCCAGGCAAACCTACAAACAACTGCCTTTTTTTTAACCCTCATCCAAGGACATTTTTTCGTTGCTTTTAGAGAGAGGAAAGGAGAGACAAACATCAATGGGAGAGAGAAGCATCAATTGGTTGCCTCCTCTGCATGCCTGGACCGGGATCGGACCTGCCAGAACCAGGGGTGGTATGCACCCAGACCAGAGATCTGACCCGCAACCCATTGCGGGACAACATTCCAAGAGAGCCACACCAGCCAGGGCCAACTGCCTTTTTAAATGTCACTCACCTTCCTTCAATTTAACCCCTCTATCAGTGATTTCCAGGGCTCCTCCCCAGACGCACAGACATACCTATCACACCTGGTGATGTTGGGTGGGGGTGGAAGACAACACCATTCTACCATTTTTAGTGAAACTGACAAATAGATCTTCAGTGCCTGCCAATCATTCTAATTCTTTTGTTTCTAACATTGGTTCTACCCACACGTATGACTTTACACACTAGTTTTAAAATAACCACTGGATCTTGGAAGTAACTTAAACCCAAGAGAAGTTTTGTATATAATTATCCCAATGTCTGCCATGTCTAGTACTGCAGTGACTCTGGAGATAAACACTAACCGAACTGCATAAAATATTTTTAGGCACACAATTTAATATGAGCTGACATATTTAAAGGAAAGTTTTCTCATCAGGAGGCCGTAGGCTACATAAAGCTTGCATATAAAGAGGCAGGAGACACAGAGCACTAATCCTCCTCTACTACTAACCGGCTGTGAGACCCCACTCTAGGCATTCCTGTCTTCTCAGCTTCGGCTTTTTCGTCTATAACAAAAGGAGGTTGGACCACATGATCACTAAGATTCTTTTCAGCTTTAATGTTCTAGAATGAGTCAACAGAAGAATATGGGTAGGAGAAGAGGAATCCCAGGAGAATTTGCACTTTAAGAGGACCTATACATTTTTCATTTAAAAATAATCAAAGGAATTGCTTTCTAATGGTGGAATTCCAGGCATTGCTGTACTCAAGACTTTGAAGTGACCTTTTAAGAACCTGTCTAATCATACAGCCCAAAAGTGATATTCCCTGGCTGTTGACTTTTTCCTGAGTTTGTTTGATTAATGCTTTAAAAACATGGAGACATTAGAATGTGGTAACCAAGTCTAGTCAAATAAATAATCTACTATTTGAAGATTAGTAGAAATTTTTCTCTGGGTCATAAATAATGTTCAATTAAAGACTGTTTCAAGGACAGGGAATTGCTATCTTTTATAACATCGCTTCCAACCACTGGGGCTTGGAAAGATTATCTACCCAGTGGATACTCTTGTTCAAGGTAGAAAATACAATCTACTTAGGCATAATGTAAAGATATCCTGTGACCTTCAGTGTGATCTAGACTTAGCAGGAAGTATGGGTTCAGCAGTTGTGTGGTTATTGACAGATTCTGGGGCTGATTAGGCTGTTTAGCAAGGAAGGGTTAGGGATCAATAGCTGCATAAGCAAGACGCTGCAGGGCCTGCTGGTGTCTCAGAAATTGTGCTCTGCAAAAGAAAGGTCAGCACTGTGGCCAATCAGATGGTCCGCGAGGCCACTGGAGATGCAAGGCATTGATGACTCCGAGCACAAAACTGCAGACTGACCTCGAGGACAGGGCAGCTGGTTAGAGAACTGAATTTTCTCTTTAAATTCTGCCAAAAAGGAGGAAAAGAAAAAAGGAAGGGCAGTTAGCAGTCTCTACTCTTAAAGCCCATGGATGCATAAAAGATTCAAAGGGGGGATTCTTTGGAGGAATGCAAGGTGTCCTGAGCAAGATGAACCATAATGTTCTCATGAAGAAGCAACTGCCCTCTTGGCTTGGTAGCTGAGCTTCTAGCTGCACAAGCAAGGTCACTTAAGAGAGGGCCAGAAGTTACCCCATACCCGGAGGGTTCTGAATCCCTACAGAAACACTCTGTGGACTGTTTCCTAAGAGAGGTAGGGTAGACTGCCTCCACACCCACTTTATGAAAGTTAGAATGCATACAGTAAGAATTTTTATGAAGACTATGATTATCAAGCAGTTTATAGGTACTCTCTCCCTTTATCCTCTGCAAAGGCTGAAGCAAGTAAAGTATTCGTTCCTCTGGGTTTGATGGATTTTGTGACAGGTACCATTGGGATTAGAGCATTTCACAAACTCCCTTCCAAAATTATAGAAGTTTAACTACTTGTCCTGATTAACCCCTACCTCTCCACCAATTAAAGGAATAACTCTTTTAAAAGTATGTATTTTAATATATGCATACACAGAGATTTCTCTCTCAGTTTTCTGTATCACCAAAATGTTTTACCAACATACAAAATCAAGAATTACAAAATGAAACACTTTTCTAATTTTCTATTTGGACAAACTAATGATAATATCTTATGTTGGAATCGTTCTCTAAATCCAGAGCGTTTATCGCAGTTGAGTTTCAGTCATGCTGAAGGGTGAGTCAGGGATGCTACAAAGAGGAAAGCATTTCCCAGAGGGTGTTCTGGAAAACACTACATCAGAAGTTTGGAAAACACTGAGTTCAACAATGTTTAAATACATGCCTATATCACATACCATAATACATGCCACAAAGGGCTTCTCAGACACTTTATGTTAGTTCATTGAAAATCTGTGTGTGTGCAGTTTGTGTGTGAGAGAGAGACTAAGAGAGAGAGACACACACACAAAGAGGGAGGGAAAGGGAGAGAGATGTTTCACAGACTTACTGGTTCATTTAACCTTTTTTCCATTGCACACCTTATGGAATACATGTTGGGACTGTCCCTGAATCATCACGTTGTTAAGACAAGATAAATGTTGACAGTTGAATTTAAGCTCTACTATATTGAACAACATTTGATAAATGTTTACTGATCCTCAATGTGTCAGACACGGTTCTAAGAGTTGCTAAGAAAACAGATCAAAATTCCTGCTTTTATGTAGCTTATATTCTATTGACGGGATATAAAATAATTTTTAAAATAATAAAGCAAATGCATAACTAAACACATAAATAAAATTAATAACATATGAAGTAGGGATAAATACTAAGAAAAAATAACAGGAAAGGACAATGTTGTGTGTGGTTGCATGTATGTGTGTGTTTCTGAGCCTGTGTGTTGGGGGAGGGACAATCTTTTAGATAAGGCAGTCATAGGGTGTTCCCAGAGGTGACAGCTAAGCAAGGCCTCCAATGAAGTGAGTGCAGGAATTATCACATAGCTGGAAGAAAAGCATTCTGAGCCAAGGATCCAGGAAAGGCCTGAGGTGGGAATATATTAAGGAGAAAGATTCAAAATTTGATTAAAACAAGGCCCTGTTTTTCATTTCCCTTATAGATTATTCAGTCTTTTAAGAAAGTGGTCTAAGGCTTTTAAAAGCCATGTTTGTTTTAAGTACTCATAATGCACTGTGAGGAATGAGGCCTTCATTTGTGGTCTTCAGACCCCTGGGAATCCCTGGGTCACTCTCCGGGGGTCTGTGAAATCAAGTCTAATTAGAAGACATTCTTAGCCCTTTGCACTATGTGGATATTTACACTGACAGTTCAAAAGTACTAGGGGGTCAAGCTGCCAGGGCCGTGGCGAGAATCGAGGCACTGGCACGAAGCTGGACCAGGAGGCACTGAATTCTCAGCCATGGCCACAAAGGGCAAATGCTGCCAATTTCCCATAAGGATGTCCTTGATGAAACCATAAAAAATATTAAGCTAATAAAATTTCAAACCTTGAGAACACACATTTTTTTAATACTCATAAAATGTTTCTGTTGTATTCTGAAGACCTCTGGTCATCCAGCGGAAAGGAGTTGTCCTGCTATCTGAGCTGTGAGCTGATTAGTGCTTCTCACTAAATATTTTTGTTTTGGAAAATATTATTTTTAATAAACTATGTGATTTGTTGACATGTAATGGGTTTATGTTACTTTTAATAAATTAATAAATATTTTTAGTTTTCTATTTTGATTTCTAGTATTGTAAGTGTTGATAGGTATAACACATGAATAGAAGATTTTGTCATCCTCCACAACTTTTAAGGGCATAATGTGGTCTTAAAAACAGAAGTTTGAAGTATGAAGTGACCAAAGTTAAAGAAGGCAAGTAAACGTATGACTTGCCATAAGTGGTATAAAATCCAGAAAAAAGGTTTGAGAGAACCATTGAAAACTGAGGGAGGAGGCTAAGAAACAAGGTTGCAAGAAACCTCAGAAAGACCCAGGAGTTCTAAACAATGCTCCCTCTAAGGAAGATCTTCTTCGGGAAGCTGAGCTAAGGAAACAGAAACTTGAAGAACTAAAACAGCAGGAGAAACTTGACAGGCAGAAGGAACAGGAACAGAAAAGAAAACTTAAAACTAACCCTGGTGTTCAACCATATAACATGGAACCTGTGAAGGAGCAATTTGTGCAATGCAAAGCTAAGAACCAAGCCAAGTCGGGCAAACAGATTTCAAAGAAGTTGTCAGGAACTTCAAAAGGTGATCAAAGCCTCACATGTTGTGCTGGAAGGGCTGGATGCCAGAGATCCTCTTGGTTGCAGGTGTTCCCAGGTGGAAGAGGCCATTGTCTGGGGTGGACCGAAAAAGCTGGTACCTACATTAAATACTTCAGATTTGGTACCAAAGGAGAATTTGGAGAACTGGCTAAAGTATTTGAAGAGGAAATTGTCAACAGTTGTGTTCAGAGCCTCAACAAATCCAAAGGTCAAAGGGAAGATAATCAAGAAGGTAAGGAGAAAAGCTCCATTCAAAAGTGAAGTCCACATTGGGAAAGAAGGCCTTTGGAAAATTCTTGGGGGTTTTCAAGAGACTTACAGCAAAGCCATTCACATTGGAGTAACTGAAGGAAAAAGAGGAAACACATTTTGACTTCCAGTCAAGATGACAGTGTAGAAGACATGGCTCACCTCTTTGCACAACCAAATCAAAATCAGCTCATCCTCCATGGAGTGCAGAGGGTGGTGGCAAGTGGTCACAGCCAATCCTCACAGCTGATTGGTCTGGATAAATCCCTCCCATTGATCTGCCAACAGCAACCAAGGCTCAACTACAGGAGGAGGGTGTACTCAGCCCACATGAAGGTCACAGACTTTGGGACAACTTCAAGAGGTCCAACATTTGAATCATAGTGTTGCCAGAAGGAGAAGACAAAGAGCAAGACATTGGAAATTGATTTGAAAAAATAATGAAAGAAAAACATCCTTAATTTGGTGAAGGAAACAGACATGCAAGTCCAGGAAGCACAGAGAGTGCCAAACAAGGTGGATGCAGAGGCCCACTGCAAGACACATCATAATTAAAATGCCAAAGGTTAAAGGTAAAGAGAGAATCTTAAAAGCAGTAACAGAAAATAAATTAGTTACCTACAGTGGAATTCCCATAAGACTGTCAGCTGATTTCTCACCAGAAACTTTGCAGGCTAGAAGGGATTGGCAAGAAATATTCAAAGTCATGAAAAGCAGGGACCTACAGCCAAGATTGCTCTACTCAGCAAAGCTACCATTTAGAATTGAAGTGCCGATGAAGAGCCTCCCAGACAAGAAAAAACTAAAGGAGTTCATCATCACCAAATCATTATTTTATGAAATATTAAAGGGACTTATTTAAGAAAAAGAAGATGGCCAGAATTATGAACAACAAAATGTCAATAAATATGTATCTATCAACAATTGAATCTAAAATATAAACTAAGCAAACAAGAAGATCAGAGATAGGATCATGGATATGGAAAGCATTTTGATGGTTGCCTGATGGGAGGGCCATGTGGGGGAATGGGTGAAGAGGTCAGGGGATTAAGAAGTACAAATAGGTAGTTACAGAATGGCCATGGGGGTGTAAAGTGCAGTATAGGAACTGGAGTAGGCAAAGAACTTGTACACATGACCCATGGACATGAACAATGGTGGGGCAATTACCTGAGGGAGTGAGGTGTGCTGGGTGGATGGGAGCAAAGGAGGAAAAAAACAGGACAACTGTAATAACATAATCAATGAAATATAATTTAAAAAACAGAAAAGCCCAAAAGTTGAGAAACACTATACTAATAAAAGAGCAAGAGTGCCATACACAGCCATGTGTATAAGTATGTATATTTAATACCTATGTTTCTACATACATATACTTGGGGGGTTTTAATTGAGGTGCTGCTTATATAACATGAAATTAACCATAAAATGTGAATAATTCAGGGCATTCAGTATGTTCATGACACTGGGCAAACACCATTGTACCTATTCCCAAAACATTTTCATCACCCCAGGCAGAAACACTGCACACATTAGGCAGTTGCGTCCTGTCTCCCACCACTCTCCCAGCCCCTGGTAATCGCCAGCGTGCAGCCCATCACTACGGATTTACCCCTTTGCACGTTTCATGTAAGTGGATTCAAACAGTATGTGACTTTTTGTGACTGGCCTAACATAATATTTTCAAAACTCATCCACGTTGCAGCATAGATTCCGTGCATATCATCGCATACATATTTTAATAATTACGTGTTCCCCTCCATATGTTTTAAATGATTCATCTTCACATATTTTTAAGGGCACATGTATGATCTCTGATTAAATATCTCTCAGATCCAATATGGATATTCAAGTATGTGTTTATAAGGTAATATCTGTCTCAAGATTTGTCACACTATATTACAGACTTCTGTTCCTTATTTATTGTCTGAATCTACCAAAAAATTATGGGGTAGCTCCCCCAAATACTTAGGTGAATGTTAATCTATGTATGACAATTATAATCACCATTCTCATCACCAAATGTATGACATGCTTAATTGTCAATGGGGGGAATATTACTCATTTTGTAATATTTCCTAATAAAATGTGTTTGCGCCTG
Source organism: Carollia perspicillata (assembly GCA_004027735.1). NCBI lineage: Eukaryota > Metazoa > Chordata > Mammalia > Chiroptera > Phyllostomidae > Carollia > Carollia perspicillata. Next base: position 58,659 of record PVKM010003174.1, read on the forward strand.
TAAGTAATTTTTGTTCATTTCAGGTTGTTCATTTAAAAGGAATGAGTAGTTAACCGATGTCACCCCAATAAATTTAATAAAAATGTTAAAAGTAAATAAAATCAGAAATAGAAGGAACGAGTAATTTAGTACAGCGGGGTGTGATTTTGTGATAGTAGGCCTGGGTCGTAGCTCAGATCTGTTCTTTTTCAGATCCGATACTTTCAGCAACTTCCTCTTTCGGGCTTACTTTCCGCACTTTGAATGAGGGGCTGCCTCGCGAAGCGTTTGCACACATGGCTCCACTTACCAGGGATCGTTCACATACCACCTTCAAGAGTTTTGCCCCATTCACAGATTACTGCTATCGTTTTGCCCCATCCACAGATTACATTTTAATTGACCCAGTTTTTAATATAAGCATATATTTCCAAAGAAAACTGTATTATTACTAGTAAATATGGAAAGCTTACAAATAGAAAAAAATTAATAAACCAGGTCCAGTCATCCAAGGATTCACATGACATCATCTTACTTCCTACACTAAAAAGCATCCCACCTTTCAGATAATACTGTTTGGCCTTGACCATCCCTTTTCATGATTTGGTAAGCTGTGGCCTTGCTTACTTTTAGAAGTTATGATCCATTACTCATTCTCTCTCCCTTGAAAACACTAATCGAAGTATTTACAGCTTTGCTTACCACACTAATGGTGTAGCACTTGGCAGAGCTTCGAGATAGCATTCTTGCTTGAGGCTTGTTTTGAACATGAGAACCCAAGTGAATTCAGAAAACACGAAATTCCC
>PVKM010003175.1:0-44243 GCA_004027735.1 Carollia perspicillata
GTCAGCATGGAAACTTTATGCAAATAATACTGCTTTGTTAGCAGTACCTAAAAAATTCCACCAAATCAACAGCAGAAAACAAAACCATCAGACATTCACAGTGCTGAAGGAAGAAGAAATGGCGTCTGCTTTCACTGCACAGATCAAATCTGGAGAGAAGACATGCCTCTTACAAATCAGATTCAGAGACCAAAAGACAAGGGATGACTGGAGCTATAGTTTAGCAACTTCCAGCTCAAATGTAAAAGGAGAAATAGAGCAAGGGTTGAGTAAAAAAGCTGATTGCTTAAATTAAGGAAAACAAATTCACCATAGGCCACAATCATTTGTATCTTTAGTGCTCTTTCTTTCTTTCTTTCCACCCTTCTTACCTTCCTTCCTTCCTCCCTCCCTTCTTCCTTCTCTCTCTTTCTTTCTTCTCTCTCTTTAAAAAGAATGTTTATCCACAATTTATATTTAATACTGTTCTTGCACCAGCTTCAGATGTACAGCAAAGTGACTGGAAGACCATGCACTCTACAGTGTGCTGCCCCAGCTGCACCAAGCACCCACCTGCCCCTACACCAAGTAATCTCAACATTATTGGTTGTATTCCCTGTGCTGCAATCTGTATCTTTGTGGCTATTCCACAACTATCCATTTGTACTGCTTAATCCCTTCACCTTTGCCAGAATAGAATTTTCCAAAGCCTGTCCTAATGACATAGCCAGGGCACCATGGATCTGAGAGCCAGTGCAGTAGATAGAAATAGATGTTTTCTCAGTAGAATTATTTTTTATAGAATACTGTGAACCTCTGATGATGGTGTTTCTACAATCAGAATTTTCTTGTTCAATCCTTCAAGGTATTAAACATACACAATATTAGTAGGGATTGCAAAAAGAATATGCCCACTTTTTATAAGTTACTTTTAACTCAGCATTTTTACAAAGGGAAAAAATAGCAATAAAATTTATCCCAAATACAGACTTCAGAGAGAAAAATGAGATTTAATTTCAGAAGGGATTGTGAAATGATTCACTTTCAAGAATAACTGCAAAACCACCAAGACTGATTATTAGAGAGCATCACTGTACTCCAGTGTTGCCAGGAGGTAAATAAATTCTATAAAAAAATGGCTTACTGGGCTAGAAAAACAATGCTAGGTAGCCTTACAAATCATTGAAAGAAAAACAAATAATAAATATGTTGATATAAACATTTATTTTTAAAGACTCGTGCATGAGGAGAAACACTCCAGCACACAAACAAAGCACTATCGATAGTTCTGTGATGAAAACATTTTTTTTCTTAATTTGTTTTTTAAAATGCCCTAAATATTTTATCACTTGATTTTCCAAGACTTTCAGGAAACAGAGAAAATGGGGAAATATCAAGCTAATTATTATTTAATGAGAATAGCTTGTGCTCTATTACTTATTCAACAGCTTTCACTCATAAAACTTATTACACATTATAAATATTGCCTCCTCAATCATCATTCAGAGAGGAGAAAACGTGACAGGTTTTAAATAATTTTCAAGAGCTTCCAATGTTAATATCATATGCTACCCACAAAAAAATAAGGTTTAATCTTTGGTGAGTGATCATGATGGCTCTCATAGAGGATAAAAGCATCAATCTACATCCTGAAGGGAAACAGACAAAATACAGTGCCCACTGCTGCTCACAATTGGGTTATAAACCACACATTCAGTGAGTATTGCTCAGGAACCAACGGGTATTCAGAAAAGCATCAAGTGGTACTGTAGATGTATGAATAAAATTAAAAAGTATTTAAAAATCACTGAAGGGAATTTTTAATCATCGATTAATATGTTATCAGATGTTACTCCCGAGTACTTTAATTTTAAGTATTTATATTTTTATTTTTTCATAGTTATTGGGAGAACCTATGTAATTTTATTATTAGGGCTCTGGTGTACAATTCCATAGCACCACCCCAAGTCAAGCCCCCTTCCATCACCTTGCATCACTGTATATCCCCTCATATCCCCTCCTACCTCCCTCCACTAGTTTCCCCTCCGTAAGCATCATGCTGTCGTCTGTGTCTATGAGGGTATTTTCAGTCCCTTTCCTTCCCCTTTTACACTCAGTCCTGAGACACCTCTCCTCTCTGACAGCTGTCAGTTTATTCATCAGTCTGTTACTATTTTGTTCATTGGATTCCACATAAGAGTGAAATCATACAGAACTTGTATTTCTCTGGCTGGTTCATTACACATAGCATAATGTTCTCCAGATTTATTCATGCTGTTTGAGAGTAAGATTTCCTTCTTTTTTTACACTGAGTATTTTAAATGTTATGTTTAGGTTCTTACTTTCTAAGACTGTTAGCAACACTGATTTAATTTAATAGTTAAAAATTTAAAAAATTATAAATTAGTAGTTATAACAATTTATGGACTCAGAAGAGCAGAGATGATTGATTATAGTTTTCAGCTGACTAAATTAATGTCTGGACATTTTAAGTGATTTTTTCTTTTAAGGTCATAAAACCTGTACATTTCTTTCATTTTTCTTCTTTTAAATTGCTTTCTCTTTTATTTACCCTTGGTTGATATTTGAAAATATGGATATAGTTGGTAAAATTCTTATTTTAATTTCCTGGAAGGCCATTAAAACCTATCAACTGTATTCTGTTCTTATTGGGTTAACTTTTTTAATACAATAACTTTTTCTTTTTGAGTAAATGTTATATAATTAGATAACTATTAACCATTTTTTATTGTTGTTCAACTACAGTTTTCCCCATTTCTGCCCAAAACTCTCCTCTGCCCAACCCATCCCCACCACCCACAACCTTTATACACGTTTCTTGACAATCCTTCTCCTTCTTTCCCCCATTATCTGCCTCCCCATCCCCTCTGTTTACTACCAGTTTGTTCTTTATTTCAGTGTCTCTGGTGTATTTTGCTTGCTTGTTCATTTTGTTGATTAGGTTCCACTTATAGATGAGATCTTATGGTATTTATCAGCAATATATTTACCCATATGTCCCCTAGAGTAAGGGACATAAAGGAAAGAATAAACAAATGGGCCTACATCAAATTAAAAAGCTTCTGCATAATTAAAGAAAACAGCAAAATGAAAAGAAAACCAACCGTATGGGAAACTGCATTTGGTAATGATACCTCAGATAAGGATTTGATCTCCGAAACGTATAAAAAACTCATATGACTCCACTCCAAGAAGACAAAGGATCCAATTAAAAATGGGTGAAGGACCTAAACAGACACTTTCCCAAAGAGGACATACAGAGGGCCCAGAAACATATGAAAGGATGCTGACATCACTAGTCATCAGAGAGAGGCAAATCAAAACCACCATGAGATACCACTTTATAACAGTGAGAATGGCCATCCTAAACAAATCAACAAACAACTAATGCTGGCGAGGTTGTAGAGTAAAGGAAACCCTGTTCCTATTATACTGTTGGTAGGAATGCGGACTGGTGCAGCCACGGTAGAAAACAGTATGGAATTTCCTTAAAAAAACTAAAGATGGGGGTGCCTTTTGACCAGGCTATTCCACTGCTGGTATTATAGCCTGAGAATCCTGAAACAGCAATTCAAAAGAACCTATGCATTATGCTAAGTGAAATAAGGCAGGCAGTAAAAGACAAATACCTTATAATCTCACCTTTAACAGGAACCTAAGCAACAAAACAAACAAGCAAGCAAAATATAACCAAAGACATTGAAATAGAAAATGGGATGACAGTAACCAGAGGGGAGAGGGGAGGGAATTTCAGGGAAAAAGGGAAAGGGACTATAGGAAAAAGTATAAAGGACACATGGACAAAAACTAAGGGGGGTGGAAATGGGAGGGAGGTGGGGAGCACCGGGGGGTGGACTAGGATGGGAGTAAAAGACAGAAAACTGTACCTGAATAAAAATTATATATATATATATGAAGAACCTATGCACCCCAGTGTTCAGAGCAACACAATTTATAATAGCCAAGTGCTGGAAGCAGCCTAAGTGTCCATCAGTAAATGAGTGGATCAAAAAAACTGGGGTACATTTACATAATGGAATACTACACAGCAGAAGGAAAGAAGGAGCTCCTACTCTTCACAGCAGCATGGATGGAACTGGAAAACACTATTGGAGTAACTTTAAACAATTACAACGTATTTAAGGTGCTAGAAACTCTGTACAGCCTTTAATGGAAATTAACATGACAAAAATTTAGCAACTTTGAGCAAGATAAACTTCTGGATTAAATATACTTCTCTAAACTAAGTATCTAAAATTGTTAGATTACCCTACATAGATAGCAACCTAGAACTAAACAACTGGACATGATCTGGGCCAATGGTTTATGATGATTCATGTATTTGTTGTATTCATCTGATGTTTGCTAGTCAGCAATGTATGGGATGAATAATCTGAAGTTTGCTAGTCTACATAAGAGATGGATAAATTGTATAAAGTATCCTGCTATTTGCAGATCATTATATTTCTTGGTCATGTATTACCAAATGATGACTATTCCAAGTAGGCTGTTCAATTGGCAAGGCCTATTTTCTTTCCATGTACCTTTATGTTAATGATCACTTTAAATGTGATGATGACTAGCCCTGGCTGGTATAGCTCAGTGGATTGAGTGCAGGCCTGTGAAACAAAAGGTCACCCGTTTGATTCCCAGTCAGGGCACATTCCTGGGTTGCAGGCCAGGTCCCCAGCAGGGGACACATAAGAAGCAACCACACTTTGATGTTTCTCTCCCACCCTTTCTCCTTCCCGTCCCCTCTCTGTAAAAATAAATAAAATATTTAAAAAATAAATGTGATGATGACTAGAGGGAGGAAGGTTGGAACTGTCACTGCTCCTTACTCTCTAGTCTCATAAACCAGTGTCAAGAAATTATTTGGGCAAATGGAATAGCTGGTCATAACTACCTACATCTAAATTCCATAGCACCACATACAGCAAACTTCACAAATGTAATAAAACAGTATGCTTCTACTGCCACGCATTTTGTATTCAATAGTTTAACATATAGAAAACGAGTAGTATGTTCTCTTTGTCATTGAACATAGATTAGCTGATCTGAGGTTTAATGCATTTGAGAGACAGGGTGAAATGAGAGTCTTATGGCTAAACGATGTTTAATCAATAGTGATTTAATTTTACCTTCTTTGTTCCTGACTTGACTTAGAAAAACAGCTAAGAAAAGGAAATGTCATTTCTGTGAGAATTTGCATTCAAATAGTTACGTATTTTAGGTTTTAAAAGCAAAGTATACTTTAATATTAAATTTCCACAATGGTTCACATGTTTAGTAAACAACAAACAAAATGATATAGGTAATTCAAAAAGTTGTTTTTACATATTTAAAACTTTGTAGAGGAAAACTGTCTCATAGAACTTCTGTTTTGATAGGAATGTTCCATGTCCATGCTATAAGATATGGTAGCCAGTGCTGGTCTAGTACTGCTGCTACTGACCACCACAGTGGGTAGTACACTTCAAGAACTTAATTTCAATTGCATAGCATGTTAGATACATTTTCAATGAAATTGTTGGAAATTTTTGACCATGTCCAAAATTTTAATATCTCATTACATTATGATACTTAATTTTACAACACACTATGCTATTACTACTTTTAAATATTTTTGAAATAGTAAATGCATAATTTTGAACTCTAAAAGTCTATCCTTTTCACATTTATAATAATGAGTAATTGATTTCTCCATTTTCTTATGGTTATACTCAGTCATGATGCTTTGCACAGTAGTGAGAATAGTTGGGAATTAAAACAATTTTATATAACCATTTAAACAATAACCAGTTATTGAAACACATACCTTTAAGTCTGAAACCTTTTAGAAATTCAAGTGTAAAATGTAAAAAATTAGTTTTGCATTTCTAATGGGGGAATAGAATTAACTGTTATTCTCAAGTTGTACTTTCTTATAATGCATGGTTTTATGTTAACTTGTTATTCTTTCTATATTTTATGCTTAAATAAGCTTAATAAGAATCTCAATAATAGAAAAATAAAATTAATGACATCTTACCTGTTGTTAGTAGCCATTCATCTAGAAACCAAAGGCTTCCATAGTATACCAGCTCAAAAAACATTTTCCAATAAGGGATTTTGGAGGAACATTAGTTCCCACATACATAAATTAGTACCTTGCATGTGCTACTGACTTTCTATAATAAACATTTACTTTCAGCAGACTGGATTATTGAAACCAGCTGCTTAGAGTGATCAATTTCACCCATCTCTCCACTTCTCTTAGCTTCTATTGCTGCAACTTTAAAATTTCATAATTTCCTTTTCACAGTAGAATAACAATAATGCTCTTTCTCTTAATGTCTTCCTGAGGAAGACAGAAATACATTAGATAACACTAAGACTGGTTCATTTGTTCTTATCTCTTTTATATCCATTGCCTGTTCACCCTTGGTAACATAAATATAATTACCATATACCTTAGTCAGTAATAGAAACAGATTAGGTTTTTTTTATATCAACAATCTTTCTAGCTCTACCATGGCTTTTGCAAAGCCATAATTAACTACCTGTTTTTATGATCATATTTTATGTGTTTCAGTTCAAGATTTCCATATTCTTTCTTTTTTTACAGAATGTTTTCTCTTTTTTATTTTTAAATATTTTATTGTTGTTCAAGTACAGTTGTCTCCATTTTCACCCCAACACTCTCCCCTGCCCCACCCACCTCCAACACCCACACTCAATCCTCACCCCAAGTTGTGTTTGTCCATGGGTCCTTTATACATCTTCCTTGACTTGACACTTCCCATTCTTCAGCCTATTATCCCACTCCCCAAAGTAACCCTCTGGTTACTGTCAGTTTGTTCTTTATTTCAGTGTCTCTGGTTATATTTTGCTTATTTGTTTTTCCTGTTGACTAGGTTCCACTTATAGTTGAGATCATATGGTATTTGTCTTTTACCACCTGGCTAACTTCATGTAGCATACTGATCTCGAGTTCTATCCATGCCATCACAAAGGGTAGTAGCTCCTTCTCTCTTTCCATTGTGTAATACTCCATCATGTAAATGTATCATAGTTTTTTGATCCACTCATTTACTGATGGGCACTGAGGTTGCTTCCAGCACATGGTTATTGTAAATTGTGCTGCTATGAACACTGGGGTGCATAGGTTCTTTTGAATTGGTGTTTCAGAATTCTTAGGGTGTAATACCAGCAGTTGTATTGCTGAATTATAAGGCTTTTCCATTTTTAGTTTTCTGAGGAAATTCTATATTGTTTTGCACAGTGGCTATACCATTCTGTATTCCCACAACAATGTACTAGGGTTCCCTTTTCTCCACAACTTCTTGAGCTTTTGTTGTTTGTTGATTTGTTAATGATGGCCATTCTGACAGGATGAACTGGTATCTCATTGTAGTTTTAATTTTCATCTCTCTGATTGCTAATGATGCTGAGCATCTTTTCAGATGTCTCTGGGCCTTCTGTATATCCTCCTTGGAAAAGTGTATTAGTTTTTCTTTTTTTAATTGTTATTCAAGTACACTTGCACCAATTTTCCTTTCACCACTCCCCCTACCCATCCCCACTTCCCACCCCTGCTCCTACCCCTATTTAGCTTTGTCTATGTGTCCTTTGTACATGTTCCTTGTTGACCCTTCTCCCTTTTCCTGCCTTTACCCCTCTTCCTCTAGTTACTGACAGTTTGTTCTTTATTTGTTTCTCTGGTTATATTTTGCTTGCTTGTTTGTTTTGCTCATTAGTTTCCACTTATAGTTGAGATCATATGGTATTTGTCTTTCACCACCTGGCTTATTTCACTTAGCATAATGCTCTCTAGATATTATCTTTATAATAACAGCTACATTATATATTTTGACTCAGAATTAGAATTATACTTAATTTTTAGCACATGCTACAACAGCCCAGCACATGTACATTCTGGGAGTACATTAGTAAAACCCACGGCAGGTTAAGGAGTATTTTTCCACTGAGATAATGGTGGAGATGCATGTTATGAAATGGCAGGGAATATTGCTGTGGAGAAAGTAGTTCAAAATATGAATTTAATTAGTCTCAAATAACTATTCTCAAATATAGTAAATCAAGGAATTCCATATTAGTTCATGCCTAATTGCCCAACCATTTTCATAAAGCTGGGTTCCATTTTGAGGAACCCATTAATTTATAGAGAGGCGTGATGGCACTTAGTTATATTCAGGATTGCCTTCTATCGAAATGGTGAAACTAGCCAATAAACAATTTTTATTGCAGACCATGCTTAATGAGGCTATATTCAACCTAAGATGCTTTACTCATTATTAGTGTTTTGCCAAATGGCTAATTAAGAGAGATAAATATTTTATTTAAATAACAAGAGTTTTGGAAAAGATTAACAATAATGTAAGAATTCAAATAGTATCTCGGGGAAAGGAGACAAAAATAATGAGTAAAAGACATAATTCAGAAAACCGTACTTAATTACAGATGCAAGATTTCATCATTTGAAGAAAGAAAATATTCAAGTATAGTAAAATAAGAAAACATTATAAAAAGTAAAATAAGATAAAACCATACATAGATTTTTTAAATTGTGAAGTTGTTTTTATCATCTTTTCACCCCTGTAATCCAATGCATCAGCAAATCCTGTTGGCACTGTTCTCAAAATATACTCTGTATTTAACCTCTTCTTCTGAACTCATAACTACCATTCCATTGCAAGCCAATAGCTGCCTCCTTGACTCATAATAGCTTCCAAGTTGATTTCTCCAACCCCACATTTAATCTCTAATTTCCATTCCATACAAGAGTAAAAACTATTATTTTAAATACAAATTATATGTATTTTATTTTTTCAAAATTATCCAACGTCTTCCCATTTTACACAGAAAAAAATGCAAAATTCTTTTTATGGCCAATGCATTTCTATGTAATCTTGTTATGACTACTGCTCTGACCTTAACTGTGATCATTCACTTTACCACGGAATTGTTGTACTGCTACGGCCAGTTTTCCATTGAAATTTATATGGCTTATTATATCCCTTCATGAGGTCCCTGCTCCAGTTTCTGCTTATTACAAAACACATTTGGGACAATCTTTTAAATCATATCTTTTGCAAGGACTCTTTTTTCTTCATTACTTAATGTTTTATTGATTGATTGATTTATGTGAAAAAGAGAGAGAGAGAGAGAGCTTGCATGCTCAATTTGTGGTTTCACTTATATATGCATCCACTCACTTGTTGATTCTTGCTTGTGCCCCCACAAGAGACTGAACCCGTGACCTTGGTGTATTGGGACCAGGCTTTAACCAGCTGAACTGGCTGGCCAGGGCCATGCTTTATGATTTTTAATAGTACTTCTCACTATTTCACTTACATGTTAAGGGAATAGAGTGCATCTTTGTAAAATCTGTAGCCTATTCTATAAAACCAATCTTGTCTAAGAGCCTGGAAGAGTGACAAAACCATGCTACCCACAGACTCATTATGTGTTGAATAAATAACATGAAAAACTGTTCATTTCAACAGATATTTAAAAAGGATTAAAATCAGAGCATAACATTGACAACAAGGAGTTCAAAAAAGCCTCTAAGACTCATTGCCTCTCAACACCAGGTCACAAAGGAATAGACTAAAAACAACATTCTGGCAGGTGTATGTCTTACAGAAAACTGTGCTTTCCTCTGTGTAGGTGTGCTGAGGAACTCCACTTCCATGCAGACCAGCTGGTCAGAGAAAGCGAGAGACTAAGAGACATGTACCTTTTCAAGATATGAAGAATATCAAGAAAATATGGGTGTGTTATGTAAAACAATGATACCCTTAAAAAGTCATTTCTGTTTAATAGTCCATCTATTTATTCAGCCAGTCAGTCTTTAATTGAACATGTATTTATCGAGTACCAGTGATGAGTGAATCACTGAGCTGGAAATGAGGAAATTATGACAAAGCAAAAGTTGACACAATTGCTCACCTTTATTTTGCTTATCATAAATTCATAAGGACAGTTACAAATTGATAATCGATAGAAGGAAATTAACATTTAAATGGAAATAAGTTTTACAAATAATGAACCAATAACATAGAACTAATATAGTCAGAAAGAACAGAATTAAAAAAATTTTAATTGAGATGTGAAAAATGAGTAGACATTAATTAGGCAAAATAGAAGACTGACTGACAAAGGCCCTGGGTGGAGAGAGATATCTTGTGAGAAATTAGGGAGGCACTTAGGGCAGGGATGTGAAGGCAATACTATTTACAAGAGAAGCAGATAAGATACAGATCATAATAGGACTTGTCTGGCCAAATTTGGTTGTTCTATATTTATCCTAAGCACAATAGAAATACATTAGCTGGGTTTATGCAGAATGTCAGCTTGAGTAGTTCGTACTTCTGGAAGAGAAACCTTGTCACAATATGAAGGACATATCAGACAAAAACTCTTTTAGTGTAATTTAGCTTGCCAGAGTCTATGGCGATATGCAGTCAGAGATATAATGAGAACTTAGACTAAAGTGAGCAGGTGAATAAGTTCAAAGGTCAGAGATATTTCCCAAGTAAGACTGGCATGACTTGCTGATCCGTGTGAAGGAGGCAAGTGTAGGCATGATGGCAAGAATGATGCTGCACTGCTGGCACGTGGAACTATGTGAAAGGTCATGCTATTCAATGGGACAGAAAGCAGGCTGCTTTATGTGGGGAAGATCATCAGTTCCCAGTTGAACATGTTGAGTTTACTTGAGATAACACTAACACATTCAAGAAAATCTGCCGCTCAAGTGGTTGGATATGAGGGTTTGGTGAATAGAGAGATGATTCAGGAATTAATTTGTAATTCATTTTCAGAATTGGAAAATGTCATTGTGTGTGTGTGTGCGTGTGTGTGTGTGTGTGTGTGTGTGTGTGTGTGTGTTTAAAATTCGCTAGGGAGAGGTTACAATTTCAGGAGAGCAGATAGCTTCTAATGAGCCTTAAGGATTCTCAACTTTTAATATCCAGACAGTATAGCATTAACCAGGAAAAGAGTCAGAAAAGAAAAAAAGAGATAACTGTATCATATGAACTAAAGAATAGAGTGTCATGGAAAAGACAGGTATGTAACAAGCACAAAATATGCTGAGAAATCAAATAACATGTGAATTAAGAGTCTCTAGAAAATTACAGAAATGGAGGTGAAATTATGGTAGTTTTTGGAAAGTGATATAAGACTGAGTAGGGAGTAAGAACAGGAGATGGCAGTTAAATAAAATATTTTGACAAATGTGAATATCAAAAAGAAGAAATAAATATATTTTATTTGGAAATGTCCACATAACTTTAAAAGAGATTTTTTTTTGTATTTTTTAGGATAATTTAGCAAATGCAGTTGCAAGAGAAATTTGATTGTCCTTTATGGCAATGTGGTCCAGACATATAGATTAGCTAGAAGAACAGCTTTTGTATTTAAGGAAGAAAGATGATCAAGAAATAGTTTTGTTTATATTTTTCAGTGATAAATGTGTATGGCATAGAATATGTACATACATATCTATATCCATTTATTTATCATCTATTTATTTATTTATGTATGTCAATCTCCATATAGGTATATATTATTTTATTCTATTTTATTTTGTTTTTAATTAACAGGGACTGTGATAAAGCAAACAATCATTACTTTACTTACAGTAGCTTCAGAATAACTGGTGCCCATGGAATAAGGGCATGTTTCATTATAATTTGTTGGGGAAGAATATTCACAGACACTGAGGATTGGACATTGTATAAGATATAGAGTGGTAAATTCAGAAGTTACAGTAAAATAATTTGGGAGGTTAAGAGAGGAAAAATACTGAGGCAAAAATATTGAGAAATTATATAAACATTTTAAATTAGTAGTACCAAAGAATACTGCCTTAATTACAGGATAAAACGCATTGTGAATAAAGTCTCAAGAATCATTTTTAAGTGAATGTATGGTAATTATATTTGTCTGTTAATAACATGAGATATGACTGATCCAAAAGCTTTAGAATCCCTGTATAATGCTAAAGCAGCCCTGACCTAATGTAAACAACACTTTGGAACAGAAGAATCACATAATAAATCTGATTTTGTTTTGTTTTACACCTTTATTTTGACTTCAAATAACTGTTTAAATGATTCAATTACAGTCGACATCCAGTATCATGTTAGTTTTAGGTGTACAACCCAGTGGTTAGACAACATATAGTTAAGTGATCACCCAGATTAATATGGTACCCATCTGGCACCATACACAGTTATTATAGTATTATTGACTACATTCCCTAAACTGTACTTTACATTATCAGATTGTACTTCTTTATCCCTTTACCTTTCTCACCCATTCCCCCAAACCTCCGACCCATCTGGAAACCATGGACATGTTCTCCACTTCTATGAGGCTGTTTTGGCTCTACTTGTTGGTTTACTTTGTTTTTTAGATTTAGTTGTAGACAGATATAAATTTATTGCCATTTTATTATTCATGTTTTTTTTCTTCTTCTTCTTAAAAAACATTAACATTTCATGTAATTCTGGTTTGGTGGTGATGACCTCTTTTAGACTTTTGTCTGGGGAGCTCTTTATCTGTCTTTCAATTTTAAATGACAGCTTCACTAGGTAAAATAATCTTGGTTGTAGGTCCCTGCTTTTCATCAGTTTAATTATTTCTTGCTAATCCCTTCTGGCCAGCAAAGTTTCTTTTGAGAAATCAGCTGACAGTCTTATAGTATCTCTTTTATAAGCAACTAACTGCCTTTCCGTTGCTGCTTTTAAGATTCCCTCTTTGTATTTAACTTTTTGCATTTTCATCCTGATGTGTTGGTGCGGGCCTCTTTGGATTCATCTTGTTCAGGACTCTGCACTTCCTGGACTTGTATGTCTATTTTCTTTACCAGATTAGGGAAGGTTTCTGTCATTATATTTCCACATAGGTTTTCAATTTCTTTTTCACTCTTTTCTCCTTCTGGTACCCTTGTGATTTGAATGTTAGCATGCTTGAAGTTGTCCCTGACGCTTCTCATACTATCCTCATTTTCTTGGATTATTATTTTCTTTTTTGCTGTTCTAACTGGGTGTTTTCTGCTTTGTTTTCTTCAAATCTCTCATTTGATCATCTGCTTTATCTACTCCACTATTGATTCACTGTAATGTATCTTCATTTCAGTTTATGTATTCTTCATTTCTGATGTTATTTTTTTTATGTTTTCTAGGTGTGTTTTTATTGTGTCCTGTCTGTTGAAGTTCTCACTAAATTCACTGAGCATCCTTATGACCAGTATTTTGAACTCTTCATCTAGTGAATTCGTTGTCTCCATTCTGTTCAGTTCTTTTTCTGTTTTTTTTTTTTCCTATTCTTTCATTAAGGACATGTTTCTTTATCTCATCATTTTGGCAGAATTCCTGTGTTTGTTATTATGTGTTAAGTACAGTTGTTATGTTTCCTGGGCTTGGTAGAGTGGAATTATGTAGTAAGTATCCTATAGAGTCAAATGGTACAGGCTCTCCATTCACCCAATCTAGGCACACCAGGTAGGCCCCTGCCCCTGCTTTGGTTGTGTACACCCTCCTATTGTAGCTGAGCCTTGATTGATGTTAGCATTTCAATGTGAGGAATTTACCTACAGGCTGATCATCTCCAAGGACTGGCTGTGACCATTGTGGTGGATCAGCTGTGCAGTGGCCCACTCAACAGAGCAAGACTTATTTCAGTGGAGCTATTGGACTACTGAGTTTGCCCCTTGAATGTATCAGTATGGAGGTGGTTAATGTGGCTTTACCATCATCTGAAGTTGTCCATTGGGTGTGCTGGCCCTGAGGCCTCCTGAGCAGTTCAGGCCAAGGTTAGTTGCCACCTATGTTCTGCCTGGGGCCACCAGGTATGAGCAACAAGGTAATATGCAGATAGCTGCTACTTGTGCTGGGCTTGGAAGTACCCAAGAGAGGCCAAATTTTGGACCAAAGCCAGCTACCCTTAGTGCCTGTTCTGGAGTCAATTAACAACAGATATGGGGCATGCCTACTACAGATGGTGCTTGTTTGAGAAATTGTAGGAAAGTCTGAATCATGAACAAAGACAGGCCATTTGTATGTAAAATCTACTGGAAACAGCTTGGGTGAGACTACAAGCTGGGTAGGTCAGAGACTCAAGTAATCACAAGGGCAGCGAAAACAGTGTGAGACTGGTTGATGGAGATTCAGATATGGTGCCTGCTTGCCAGCTCTGTGGGGGTGTAGGAGCTCAGCAAAGAAGCAATGGACTCTTCCAGAACTCCCTTCTCTCACCCTGTTGCCAGATAGATCAGTTCCTCCCCATCCCCCTCTGACACATTTGAAGCTCCAACTCCAAGGCTACAGCTCAGAGAGCGTGAGTCTAAGTGAGTACACGCAGGCCATTCATGAGGAACTGCCTGGGACTCCAGAAGCCTCCATCTCACTCAGCTGTCATTTCCACTAGTTTTTACAGCCAGAAGTTAGGAGGACTTCTCTTCCTGGCACTGGAACCCCAAGCTGGAGGGCCTGGTGTAAGGCTGGGACCCCTCACTCTCCTACGGTACCTTGGCAGTTGAGATACTCTTCCCAATTTTTATATATCCAGCCTGTTTTTAGACTGCCCCTCCTACCATTCTGGATATGGCCCAATATCCTTACTTGTAGCACTTATTTATATCATTCGTAGTGAGACTTCTGTTCAGTTAGAATTTAGGTGGTTTCGAAAGATGGTTGTTCTGTAGTTTAGTTGTAACTTTGATGTAGTTGTGGGAGGAGGTGAGTAATATATTTACACCTGTTGCCATCTTGACAGGAAGCTAAATCTGATTTTTTAAAATTTAGTGGAGAAACACTTGGTGAATACAAAAGAAACTGACTTTTTTAAGTGGAGTTACTCGAAGTTAATGTTTTAGGGATCAGAACTCCTACCTCAGCCAACATTCGACTGTTTTATGATGCCTCTGGAGCCATTAATTCTCTGGGTAAAAACCTGCCCAAGGCAGATTGTTACCCATGGAAAAAATAACTAGAAAAGAAAACAAATAAACAGTAGGGTACCTTTCAAACATATGCAAAATATGGCACTATTGCAAAAACAAATCACTGAAGGAGCACATTTCTCAACATAAATTTCTGCAGAGTTAAATTTAGAAGACTAGCAGCAGGTAGACTTTCAAATAGAAGAAAACCCCATTTCCATGACATGATAGGAAAAATAACATGGAAAGTTAACAAGAAGGAAATTTGGAATTTGGGATGAATGCTGGAATAAAAATAATTACAATATTCGTTTTGCTAATTTTGATCTCAGTAATCTATTTCAAAATCTATTTCAAAATACCAAAAGTAAGACATCTTCCAGTCATTTTATTTTATTTTTATTTCTATTCAATTACAGTTATCTCCATTCCCCACCCCATTACTCTCCCCTGCCCTACCCACCCGAGGAGCTCCTTCTTTCTTTTTGCTGCATAGTATTCCCTTATGTAAATGTACCAGTTTTTTGATCCACTCATTTACTGATGGCCATTTATACTTTGTTGTTGGTGTACAAAAATGCTTTTGATTTCTGAATATTGACATTGTATCTCGCAGTTTTGCCAAATTCACTTACTATGTCAAGTAGTTTTTGGTGGAGTCTGTAGGGTTCTCTATGTATATTATCATGTCATCTGCAAACAATGACAGTTTTACTTCCTCCTTTCCAATTAGGATGCTTTTTGTTTCTTGTCTGATTACTGTGGCTAGAACTTCCAATACTATGTTGAATAGAAGAGGGGAAAATGAACACCCTTGTCTTGTTCTTGATCTTAACAAAGCGTTTAGTTTTTGCCTGTTGAGTATGATGTTGGCTGGAGGTTTCTTGTCAGAGGGGAGAGGGGAGAGGGATAATGGGGGGAAGGAGGGAAAGGAGCCCTAATACACTGTTGGTGGGAATGCAGACTGGAAAACAGTATGAAATTTTCTCAAAAAACTAAAAATAAAAATGCCTTTGATCCAGAAATTTTATAAAACATTCTTAACACTAATGAACATTAAAGTTATATATTTGTCATTATTTATTAGAAATTGCATCTTATATAAAATTAAATGGAGTAGAGTTTCTTCTAACCAAATATGACTATAAAAATTAAATAATATTTAGAATATTAAAGAAAAATAATTTGTAAAAAGTTGTAAATTATGTTTTAAGTACTGATATTTATATATTAACTACTCTCAAAGTTCTATCTTATGACAACAAAGCATGATTATTTTGTAGTAGAATTTTATTTATTTTTTAATGTTAGCTTTCTTAAAAATTACAGTGTTTAAAAAATTATCACATTAAAATAAAGAGGCCAGGAATATTTTAATTTGAAATATTCTTTTTCAGGATATTTTTCTCAGGATATTTATAGATATTTTTCTCAGGATATTTGTAATATATTGCATATAATATGATTATACATTTTAATGTGGTCCATGAGAAATTCATGTGTTCAGACCTGCATGATAGATTTCCTCTTTAAATTTTGAATACTTAAATATCTTATGAATTAACTTGAATTAGTTAATAACATCTTTTTTAAAAGTGTATTCTCTTCCATATTACCTGATATTTAAATGGTATTCTAAATTTAAAGAATTTTCAAAACCAGTGTGAGGGTGTTTGGATTCAAGGGAGGGTGGTGGGTTTGGCTGGGGTAGTGGGGGGGTGGTCAATTCAGACAACTGTAATTGAACAACAATAAAATAATTTGATAAAAAAAAATTTCTATCAATACATTCAATTATTTTCCTCATAAGTGAAATTAAATTTGGTCAAAATGTAATGGCTTATGCAATATTTCGTTTTGTCTCAGTTAAGTACTGAAAAAATTAGATTGGTTTAATTCATCATTTTGTTCATTGCTCTCTATTAGAAATCTATAAGGAAACAAAATTGTACCATTTCCTTAATAATCAGTGCTTCAATCACTTCCAGAGATTCATTCTATAGCTGGAAACTTTCATTAATAACAGTAAATGAAAACAAATTAATGTGCTGATTATTTCTTCAAGTTGTGAATTCATCAAGTTAGGGGTTAATTGGACATCAGAGTCAATTTTAATTTACACAGCCAAAGAATTGTATATCTTGTATGTTGTGTATGTGTTTTGTATCTTGTTTTTCACTTTGCCTTTGCATTTTATATGGACTAAAGTATAGGACAATGTAAAATGTATTGTAAGTGATGGAAAAGTCAGGATACAATAGTAAATTTATAAATTTATAGTAAATTTATAATGTTACTTCAAATTGGGCATGTTATGACCTTATATCTCTTGTGGATGACTTATTTGTAATTGTAAAAAATGTATTTTATTCTATCATAGTTTTAACATTTTGTCCTAATATTATGTAGCTTTAACTATAAAGCAGTCTAAATGTCACATAATATTTTCTATAAGAAATCTTTCTAAAATCAATGCACTGTTTTTTAACTGTTTTTAATTATCTAACATGATTAAAGACAAAAATGGAAAAATATGAGAAAAGGCGGGCATATTACAATAAATGTTAGCATGAACTACTTAGAAATTATAAGGTAAATAATAATTACCCACACATTGATGACAAAAATAAGAATGGAACTCTATATTCTAGGCCTTTCTTCTATACCAGGAATATGTCAAATCTTGGCCATATTTATTTACTAAAGATAAAGTGAGTGTGTACAGATATATCAAACTAGTATAATTGACAGCTTTGTATTACTCTGCTTCAAAGTTGAATCAGTGTTCTGTTGAACATTTAAAATATATACATTGATATGTAGTATATTATCTCGGTATCTAGTTGCTAAATATTTTAATTATAATATTAATATAGTTATTACTATAATTATAATAAAATACATTGTTATTTTATTTATTTGAGGGATTATAAAAACAACATGCCTTTTATATTTAAAATAAACATGTCTTCATTTTATCATATGATTACAGTTAAAAAAACAAATATAGACCTAAATAAATTAAAATTTAAAACTTATTGTCTAATTAAAGAGAAGGTACTTAAGCATTAAATTTGTATAAACTGTCTTTGATATGATTTATCTAGAGTTAGAAAAGTCAGTATAATATATTCTCAAAATGATGTTTATAGTCAAACTTTAAAATTAATTGTTGGCAAAAATGTGCTTTAAAATGGCAATAGAATTCATTAGCAAAGGTTTTGTGTCTGGCATTACTGAGATAGATAATTATCTTTTATAAATAAATGTTTTCCAGCCCTGGCTGGTGTAGCTCAGTGGCTTGAGCATGGGCCTGTGAAGCAAAAGGGTTGCCAGGTCGATTACGAGTCAGGGCACATGCCTGGGTTGCAGGCCAGATCCCTAGTAAGGGACACATGAGAGGCAACCACACATTGATGTTTCCTTCCCACTTTTTCTCCTTCCCATCCCATCTCTTTAAAAATAAATAAATACAATCTTTTTAAAAAAGTTTTCTATACTCATTATCTTTGAGTCATCACACACATGCACACACACACCCCTTTAGAATGAATAACATATTCAATAAAAACATATGTCTATGGTTATCTTATATAATACTATAGATTTAGTGTAGTTTATAAAATAAAAGTATGTATAAAATCTCAAGAAACAAGCTACTTAAAATGATACCTGTGTATCTATCTACACACATACATAAGTATATCTCAAACTTTACTTAACATTTATAATAAAATCATTCTTGATTAACCATAAGCTGGGAAATTAAATTTTTCACATCATCAATCTTCAAGTTGTTTGTTAATGCAACAAATACCTATCAATATGCCCATGTGTATTTTTGTTAATGTCCAGGATAAAACAATGATTAAAGCAAATGAGTAAAGATGCCAAGAGAGAATATAATTATGCATTTCCCAATAAATTATCTTATGCCAAGAGAACAAAACCCTTAGGTGTTTCTCATTATTGTGATTTATTCATGACTTATGCTGAGAGAACCAAACTTTAAGATTTACTCAGAGACTCTGCTTGGATCATTGGAGTCTATGAGGATAGTAACAGATTGGAGTTATAAATTGGGTCACATTTTTGTGTTATTTTTGTAATATTTATTTTACAGATATTTTTATTAGTTTATAAGATTTTTTGCATATATTTTGTAGTGTTTATAATATTTATTTAATCTTGAGAGACAGTCTACCTGTGAATCAGATCATATGTATGTGATTGGCAGTTGGTAGCAAACACCTGAATCATTCTGACTTTGTGTACCAAGATGGCACCCTCAGATAAAAGGAGACACATTGGCATATCAGAGTCTACTTTATTGTTGTGACTACACCAAACCTAAAGCAAATAAGAACACTATGTAAATGGAAGTTTGTGTAATCAGAATGATATCCAAAAGCATGGACATTGACATCAAACTACGGGCTCATGTCACTAATTCTTCATAACTCGAAAGATAAACAGAGGAAGTCTTCTGTCATGTTTATAATGGATTATGCTTAGCAGGTCAATATGCTCAACCTACAGTCCAATGGACAGACTAGTTTTGGATGAGTTTACCATTGTTTTGAATTGTACCCATACCACAGGCACTTAGTGGCAACAGCATGAGTGGTGATATAAGCCGACCAGACACCCATTGGATGGCCTCAGAAATCAGAAGACCACTTTAGATTTATGCAGATGTGGATTTTCCTGAAGCCTCACTACAGATCAGTAAAACTTTCAAAACTTGTTTGGGACACTTAAGGAAGTGTTTGCTCTTCCAGAACAATGACCAAACTCATATTACAGTAAAAGATGATGAAGCAATGTGTAAGTGGAGTAGGTATGTGACTAATCTGATAGACCATCCTGCTTGCTAAAATCTCGGCAGGTGGTCATAGGGACTCAAGAGGTCATTGCTATATTGCTTGCATGGAAAATTGCTATATTTAAGTGGTGTATGACTAGTTGTGGTGAAGGCTGACATCTATGGGAGCCTTATGGCAATCTAAACTGTAATAGATTTGATCTTACAATAACTGTCTCACAGTCAAATTGCCCCAGATTAAAAAGAATGTGTATACCATGCAGTTCAATTACTTAGGATGACAGAAATTAAGGATCCTCACTGTGTTACAATTATGGGAGAGAAATGGACTATAATACAACATGATACCAGGAAGCTTGTATTGGTGGAAACTTATGGTTTAATTGTTGGATGTGGTTGGGGCTTTCAGTAGATGAATTCAGTGGATTTTTTGTGCATTAGCCAATACTATTCTACTCAGAAATGGAAAAATATATGGTGTTTTATAAAATGCTATATGTTCTGTGAAGGTTGATGAAATGATCTGGAAGTTTTTCAAGTTTTAATATGTCTACAATTTTGTGCATCAAATGATAGTATAGACATGGTTGTAATTAGAGTTACATTGTTCTACCAAAGAATGTATGCCAAAAATATGGTCAAAGGTCAGACATTTATTTGACAGAAGGGGTGGATAATTTAAGAGTAATCATTTTCCCAGCTTCAGAGATACATGAGGATTAGATTCTTGATTAAATCAAGGAATATATAGCTATCCAAGATAATTTATGCTTCTGCTGACTTTGCTAAGAAATGAATACAGTTATCAAAGCATATTATATCTTGTTCTAGAAAGATTATATTGTGTAAGCAGTGATTGATATAATTGATGATATTTTCATGTAATTTATTTCTATAATCAATGATATGCATCGGAAAATGGGAGGTAGTTACATTATCTTCAGAGCACTATTGGACAAGAAAGATACAATAGCTGAACAGATCCCCATCTGTTCTCTACTGGCCCATTCCTACTCAGTCTCATCATTGTGAACATGAATGCCTTGATTGGAGTGATCAGGAAAACTAAAAGTTATGTCTAAAGACTTCCAATCAAGATGGAGACTTAGGTAAACACAACTTGCCTCCTGACACAACCACATTAAAGTTACAAATAAACTACAGAACAACCATCACTCAGGAAATAGACATGTTAGTGCAAGAAACACAAAGAACCCCAACAAGATGGATACAAAGAAACCCACTTCAAGCACATCATAATTAAAATACCAAAGGTCAAAGATAAAGAAAGAATCTTAAAAACAGCAAGATAAAAGCAGCTAGTTGTCTCCAAGAGAGTTACCATAGACTACTAGCTGATTTTTCAAAAGAAATTTTGCAGGCTAGAAGGGATTGGAAAGAAATATTCAAAGTTGTGAAAAGCAAGGACCTACAGCCAAGACTGCTCTACCCAGCAAAGATATCATTTAGAGCTAAAGGGCAGATAAAGAGCTTCCCAGGGAAAAAAGTAAAAACAAAAACAAAACTAAAGGTGTTTACTATCTAAACCATTATTATATCATTATTATTTAAAATGTTAAGGGAACTTATTTAAGCAAAAGATCAAAACTATGAACAATATAGTGGCAATAAATACATATCTATCAACAGTTGAATCCAAAAAACAAGCTAAGCAAACAAGAAGAACAGAGACAGAATCATGGACACAGAGAACATTTTGATGCTTGCCAAAATGGGAGGTGGTGTTAGGGAATGGGTGAAGAGGTGAGGGGATTAAGGAGTACAAATAGGTAGTTACAGAATAGTCGTGGGGATGAAAAGTACAGTATAGGAAATGGAGTAACCAAAGAACTTATACAGATGACCCATGGACTTAAACAATGGTCTGGGGATTTCCCGAAGAAGTGGGGGGTGCTGGTTAGAGGGGGGTGATGGGGGAAAATGGGGATAACTGTAATAGCATAATCAATAAAATATAATTTAAAAAGAAGTAGCTCAAAAAAAGCTACACCTAATATTAATATATCTAAGTATGGTGTTATTGGGCACATGGCCACCTCTCATGTGTCCTTTATTAAAAGTAGGTAAATTTTGGTCCAGAGTGAAATTTAATGGATCTTATATGTTAGAATGCCAACCTAAAACTCCTTTGGTAAATTGCACCCTTTGTCTGATAACCATTTTGTGGATGACATTAATTTTAATAATAGCAAATATTTAATCTAAATTTGAACATTTCCTAAATGTCATAAATTTGGTTTTATGCCAAAAAACTTTTGGTTTCAATATAAGTGAGGTTTACACTTAATTACTATAAAGTGTAAAAAAAAACTAAACAAGACAAAAATATTTTATAGTTAGAGATATCTAATAGGTGAACGATTCTTCCTGTCAACAATTCATATTAAATAAACAACAATAATTAAACAACAATATTCTTCCTGTCAACAATTCATATTAAATAAACAACAATAATTAAACAACAATATGAGCAAGTATGTCATTGGATTAGGGTTTGGGAAAACACAGGAGCCCACAGAAGACTGGTTGACTACGTAAAGCCTTGTGTCATATTCATAATGAACTGTACTTAGTAAATATGCTGAACCTACAGCCCAGAGGACAGGCTATTTTTTAGATATGTTTATAATTTTTTAAATATAATGAAAGAACAAGGTACTATTAAAGACTTTCAGAAAACAGAAGGAAAGATTCAAATGGATTTTAGGGGAATTCAATGTTATCCATAGAGGGAAACCATGAAGTAAATGAAATTCTAATATATTTAAGTTTAGGTTAGGAATTAAGATATACTTATGCATATTTATATAATAATAGCATGTCTGTTTTATGTCTCAATTGTGTAGGGAGTCACTGTTGAAAAAATCTTTAAATTACCTTCGGATAATGGTAACAGATATTTGTCAAATGCCCGTTAATGTACTAATGAGTTTAACATAACTTCTCTATTAAAAAACACAGTGGGAACTAGATATCAAATGAAAAAAACAGAATATAATATTTCTCTGTTACTAAATAGGTGACAGCAATTTTAATCTATTGTTATTGTTTAGCGATTTCTATCCCATCTCTCACCACCTCACCTGTAAAAGAGGCATATAAACCTTGGAGAGTGATTCTAGATTATCACATCGCAATAGTGACACCAACTGAAGCTACTGTTCCAGGTGTGGTATATGTATTGAAGCAAATCAATAAAACCTGTGACCAGCAGTGTGGCTGTTGAGTTAGCAAATAGTTTTATCTCCATAGTGGTTTGGAAGAATGACCAAAAGCAGTTTACCTTGACCTGGCAGACAGCATTATTGCTTCAGGGCCACACCTCAGCTTGAGGTCAATTCTGCTTCGGCAACAGTCCGCTGAAATTATTGATCATCTTGACATCCCACAGAATACCACACTGTTCCACTACTTTGTTGATACTGGAGCTCATGAGAAAGGAAAATATGTACTTTAGATCCTTTAGGAGTTCACATTATGTTAGCTGTCGAGAGAGAAACAGAAAAGATATTTAGGAGCTCACACTCTCAGTGAGGTTTCTAGTGGACCTGTGGCCAACAGCATGTCAGGATATTCCTTCTAAAGTGAC
Source organism: Carollia perspicillata (assembly GCA_004027735.1). Lineage (NCBI taxonomy): Eukaryota > Metazoa > Chordata > Mammalia > Chiroptera > Phyllostomidae > Carollia > Carollia perspicillata. The sequence goes on from PVKM010003175.1 coordinate 23,392, forward strand.
GGAGAACGTTTGTGCAGTTTGCCTTGCTTGTATGTGTTTCTGTATCATTAATACAGAAACACAGCTCTCAATGGACCTCTTTGGATTTTGGAGGTAACATTCCACATTTGAGTGAGCTTCCCTGGCACATTTACTGGGTAGCCAGGAAGGACGCCATCTTCTTGCAACTGAGGCAGCTCTGCAGTAGGTCTGGAAGCTACAGGCAGCTACACTGCTCTCAGAATGCATAAACCAGGTAAGCAAACAACACTCAGAGGATTTGTTGCAACTAGGAATACTCTAATGAGCTCCAGAGACTTCCATCAGTGAATCACAGTGGAAAATCCAAGAGTGTGGAAGTAAACTCATGCCCTCTCCTACAGATGGTTGTTATTGTTTTGAGATAAGCATCAAGAATAATACTGGGATCTGGGAGAAAATGAAAATCTGATCAATGGATATTAAGTGCTTTTGGAACTTGAGGTGTTGATTATGAACTATCGTCTTGCCCACAAACATGCTATTGTACTATGATTGGCAAGAATAGCTAAGGTTGCACAAAGTGTTTTTTCTTGGGAGATAGAAGGAATTTCATGGATTTTACTTTGCTATAATTCTAGCCTGGTAAATGCTTTCTGTTTTAATATATATCAGTCAAAATATAGAAACTACGCAGCCCTGGCTGGCTCAGTGGATTGAGTGCTGGCCTATTGAACCAAAGGGTTGCCAGTTTGATTCCCAGTCAGGTCCCCAGTGTGGGGGTGCACAAGAAGCAAGCACAAATTGATGTTTCTCTCCCTCTCTTTCTCCCTCACTTCCCTTCTCTAAATAAATAAAATCTTTAAAAACTACAGAAACTATGTATCATCATCGTATCTTTCACTATATGTTTCTTATGGGTAGCTTACAATATAATAGTATAAAATAGAATACCATTAAGATAAGCACTCATGAAAACACTGTTCATCATTATATTGATTGTAACATATTATTTATTTCACCTGAAGTTTTCACTGCAAAACAATTACAGTGGCATTGCTTGCATAGCAAGAATAAAATATGTGTTGGAATTTTTACTTTGCAATTTAAAATTTAAAAAAAATATTGCTATTCTGTTTAGAGGAGCAAGAAGGGTGTGACTTCATGCTTTAAGCTAAGTGTATCTTTTTTCCCCCAAATATAAGATTCTACTCAGTTGTTTAGGCAGAGATTATACATTTTTGAGGTCAAAATAATTGCAGAAATAATGCAGTTTATTTTCTTGATTACTTCGATGAGGAAACTAAAATATGTATACTAAAGACCTAACTGGATTCATACAGTTAAATTGTGCATAACCTATTTTAATGAGCTTTCATTGACTCATTATCCTCTCATGAAAAAGAAAAACAATTTAATCTATCTTTTTTTCTTAGAATTTGATGCTCCTTATACATCAAGTAAATAATTTATGTCAAAAGTCATTAAAAACATTGAGCTGTTTTGAGTGGGATACTTTTTATTTTTCCTTTTACAGTGTTTACAGACAACTGCAGTATGAAATGATCTCTGTTTTAGCATAGTCTACAATTTTAGCAACCAAATGAGTATTTATAGAGTGTTTATTATTTGCCAATTCTATGCTCAGAGTTGAATAGAGTCATGATATTTGCAGGTACATGGAATTTACTTGTTTTGAACACATGGAAGGCACACACAAAATAGTTAAACAACAATATGAGCAAGTATGTCAATTCATTAGGGTTTGGAAAAACACAGAAGCCCAAAGATATGCCTGCCCTTGAGGGAGGCATAGAGATTAGATAGAAGGGGAAAGATTTCTGGAGTTTATAGCATGAATTTGCATATGAACATATGGTTTCCCACAAAATATTTATTTCTCATTAGAAGTTATTCTTCCCCAAAGAATAATTATTTTAGACATAAAAATAAGTAGAGGCGATTCACTCAATATGTAACTAATTTCAAAGTGGATATATTGCTATCAGTGATTTATTTAATAATAGTATCCAAAGACACACTTTGTGCCATCTGCTTTATTCCAGGATTCCCTTCCTCCCTCTGTCGCAAAACATGATGGGGATTTAAAAAAGCATTTCTGTTTATATACACTCATCTTGAGAAGAAGAAGACCATGATTATGCATGCATGTTAGGACAATTATCATTAAATAGCTGTATTATTGGACAAGTCTCTTGTGTTCTTCTTCATTAATTTCCTTATTAGTAGACCAAAGTGAAATCATCGCTAAAGCCCTGTTGTGGATATAATATTGTTTCCAAATATTCTTATTTTCTTCTGTTCATGGCTCACTCTGGAAGGTTACTACTTATGCCTATCATGCTGAACTTGAGATATACATATGACTCCCATGAGTGTGCACCAGGGTGTGATTCTCCATCTCTCTTTTTCATCTTCTGTGATGACCAGAGACTACTTTGCCATTTGAATCCTGGAATATAGATGACATGGAGCAGATCTGTTGTCAATCTAAAAGTGACATGATCATCAGCAAAAAATAAAACTTCATTTCTGTGACCAAAGATATTCAGGGAAATCTTTATTTCAGCAAAACATACCATATCTCAGCTGATGGAGCTGCCCTGAGATAATAAATGCATAATGATGCCAATTATTTAAAGTTTACATCTTTATGTCTAAATGTGCCAAAGTTGTTTTATAAATATATATGCAAAAATAACCATAGTCATAATAATAGATATACTGTCACCTAATGATTATGACTGAGAATGCTGGAAAAGACAGCATTCATAAAACAAATAACATGGCAGAGAACATCCCTAAGACAATTTTGAATTCTTAGAAATTTGCAAGTTAACAATCTTTTCCAATAAATATCCAATTTCTTTAAGAAAAAAATTGTGATTCATTATAAGCTTTGTGAATGCATCACATCTTTTTTGGATGAGTACATTTTAGTGGTGCATGGTGAAAGGAAAATGTGTAACAGATCAGGGGAAAAAGCAGGCTCCTACTGCGTGAAAAAAGACAGTGTACTTGTCCACTGGTTGCCAAAGACTAATTTTGCTTATCTTATATTTTGCCTTGATTCTCCTGAAAAACACATTTTTCTTTGTTTCTGCAAATGAAAACAAAATAAAACTATTCTTGTTATAAGGCAAGAAGTCTTTTGAATAGTATGATTCATACACACATTATACTTTAAAATCTTTTAAAGAAGAAAGCCAGATAATCACTTCTGTATTGTTAAGTTAAAGCTGCTACTCATATAATGTTTAAAACTATCAAAAATAGCACAAATATTTTGAGTTTGTATTTCAAACTACATGAAAAATATGATGGACTGAACATAAAATTTTCAGCACACTGAAACTGTAAGCTCTTTTTTAACAACCAATTGAAGAATTTTTCAAATGATTTTAGTTTTCATTATATTGCATCCTTTGCTTGAAGATCAATAATAAACACATATAGAGATATTCTCTTGCTTGGAAAAATATGTTTCTTTACTCATTTTGAATCTTAAATGTGAAAGGATTTAATACATTCTCTTTAATTATTCTATAAATTTTATGAGAGTATATTTTCATATATTAGAATCTCAAATTCCTTTAGGATTGTAATTTTCCATGGAAAATAATGAAAAGTAAAGTGTACATTGATTCTTTGTACTTTTAGAGTCCTTGGTGACAGAGAATATGCATTGCACTCCATATTGACAAACTAGAACTCAAACTCCATCATTATGAGTGACATGAAAAACATTGAAAAGACTGGAAATTGGTAAGGGTGAAATGATATTATATGGGTCTTGGCAGGTTTTCATTATTATGAAATTGACTTCCAGAAGATTAATGCTTTTAGGTATTTTTTAAAGTACATCAATTATATTCAGATTATGATTCTATGTTCATATATCTATTTTGTTGGTCTTTATGAGAATTTACTGTACTAGTCAAAATAACTCAATTAATTTTATATTGCATAAAATATTAAAACATGTAAGTACTATTTAGTTGTATAATGGTATAAGAGTTGTCAGCCAAAGCTAAGATTTTTGTTTTAAATCTAAAGACAAAAATAGTAAATTGACTTCATTGCACTCTTTCCATATCCACACAAACTGATAAATGCTCTGCGTTATCTACTGAGGTATTACATAAACTCTGCAATGGGAAATTTCATTATTCTTACCATAATGATGGTAAAATATAGCCCAGAGATGTTAACTGTGATTCTCAAATCCACACCAGGAACATAAAGCAGAACTAGGTGTAAAATAGGTCTGACCAAACAAATAAACAAATAAAAAAGCCTGTGCCATTGAAAGTTATATTTATTCTACCTCCCAGTTTACTAATGAGAACATTTTCAAAGGTAACTAGGTCACAGTTATTACTACTGTTGTTGTTTATTTTACCCTGACATATTACTTTACTTTTAATAGATATAAAAGTTAATAGTGTGCACAGATCTTGTGTTCACTTAATCAATTTCATAAGTCTACTCATGTATGTTCCTGTAATTACCATAAGTTCAAGATCTGGAACACAGCCATCAATCAATGGGCCCATTGTGCCCACTTCCAATCAATACTATGCTTTGACTTGTTTTCACATGTCATACGTGTCAAGCCCAAAATATTTTCTATAAGACTTCAATTTACAATGCATTTGTTCAACATATTCAAAGAAAACATATTGTCCATATATAGAATAACAGGAAATTTTTGGCTGGAGCATACAAGAATTACTAGTTTGCTGTGCTGACTGCTGGCAAAATAGGGGAACAGTAGACTAATAATACAAGCGGGAGTAATTCCACATCCAGGACATCATCAGGAATATGATGCTGGGACATCATGGTTTCTATGATTAGATCAGACACTAAGAGTCAGAATAAAGTAGTGTTCATTTGTTTCTTGATTCCTTTGAAAAGATGTTTGAGTGAGAATTAAATGCAAGCAAGAATGTATAAAAGATCTGGTGCAAATTGGTGAAAGGCATGGTTCCTGTGTTTTAATAACTTGTTATTTAATACATGAGGTAATTCCAATGAATGCAAACCTTTTAATACAAATGTCCTCCGAATAAGGTGAGAACAGCAATGCTGCCAGCAATTCAGAGGAGAGGAAATGTGTGTGTGTGTGTGTCTGCGTGTGTGGAATGAATAGAATTACTTAAATATTATAAATTCTGTACTAGTGTTCCCATTCTCATCTCCTAAGATTTATATGTGAAGTGAGCCATGCAACTTTTGTTCTTAACCTTGCCTAGGAACATGGTTATCTAAAGAAAAGATAAACATTTTTTTTTTCTTTTCATTTAACTGTATATTAATGGACCAACTTAGAAATAAAATGGGGCCAAAATATCCCTCCAAAAAGAAAATTTGAAAAACTAGACCTGAGAAGCAAGCTTACTTCAGCATTATTTCAAGTGAGAAGGAGAACGTTGGATTTGGACAGGGTGGTGGCACTGCAGGACAAACACGAGGAAATGGGACCCTGGCAAGAGGAGTACATGGAACCTACATAGCTAGAAACAAGTGTCCTTTGCATGTCTTTTGCTGTTCTCTCATTTACTCATATTGCCTCACCAATTTTGGCACCCTGTTCATTTCAGCTTTCTCTCTAGCACCTATGTTAAATATACTCACTTTATGATCAAGAACTTTATCTGAGCACCATTTACACACTTCCTTTCTCATCAAGTCCTGTGGCTGTGACTCTTACCTGTGTACAATGTCTCCATAAATTATATCTTCCATCCAAACCTTTCCAAGCTCCAAAGTTGTATATCTAAATGTTTACTTGAACTCTCCACTTAGATATCTCTAATTTGGCATATTTAAAGTTGTGTTGTTTTTCATCCCCCAAAGAAAACCATAATTATTCCAGAATTTCTTAATCTAAATTAACGGCACTCAAAAGTATTAATAAAGAAAAGCAACAAATAATACTCTCCTAATATACATTTTTGTCAATCTCTTCATTTTGTTCATCAGAAAATATTACTGTCTTTGTTTGCAAAATATACTCTTTACCTGACCACTTATTATATCCACAGCTACTACCTCGGGGGAACCCACTAACTCTTCTCTCCTTTATCACTTAAATGCCCTATCAGTTGTCTAGTTTCTCACTCTACTCTAATAGAATGTACATTTGACACATTACCTAGAGACATTCTTTAATATGGCTAGTCACTTTTTATGACTTCCTTTACAATTGCCTAAAAGGATCTATAGGCTTTAATCTCTGCCCTCTCTGCAGTCTGACCTCACACCCTATTATTCTCTTCTCCTTTGCTTCAGGCCAATGGCCATGCTTTGATCAATTGTTGCTAAAAATTCTAGGCCTTAGTCAGTTGTCCTTTGTTCTTCCTGGTACCTCTGCCTGATTTGAGGTTCTCCCAACATCTACACGGCTAACTTCTTTACCTGATATAAAGTTATTAACAAATGTCATTGACACATGAAGTCCAGGTTTGACTTTTTTTTTCATTCTGTAGACTGCTCATTTTCCAGCCCAGGGACTCCCTGTCCCCTTATTTCACTTTACTTTTACTCCCCACTGACAACATATTTATCACTTTCTAATCTGTTGTATAATTTCTTAGTAAACATGTTACTCTTTGTCTGTGTGCTCACCGTCTCTCTTTGCTTACTGGAATAAAAGAGATCCATATATGTTTTATTACTGCTGTAAAAAAATGCCCAACAGCTGGTGGATGATCAATAATTATTTGTAGGATTAATGAATGAGCAAATGAATAAATGTTTTATTTAAAAAATTGCATGGTTGATAAATAAAGAGAATTTTAGCATAATATCAGGGACACACTTATCTCTCACTTATTATAGTTCCTAAATATATCTTTGATTTGTGTACTTTTTTCTATGTATACTAACTAAATCTTGGTCCAAGGCACCATATTTTTTTTATCCGGACTATTTGAAGTAGTCTTCTTTCTTTATTTTTTTATTCTTCATTCACTTTTGCAGCTAAAATAAATGTTTGAAAGCACACTTAAGAGTATGTCAGATTTTGGACTTAGTGCCTTTTAACAATATTCACGTTCTGAATTAAAAATACTCATTTCCCTAATATCATGACCAACAAAATTTGGCACCTGCCTAACTCATCCATCACCTCTTATAACACTCTTTCCCTTCCACTTTTTATTATGATGCAGATATTCCAGTTTTTTTGCTATTTTTTATATCAGACATTTTTCTCTCTTAAGCCTTTTATATGCCCTGTTCTTGTTTGGTGTTATTGATTTTAAAGTTATACTTTTGGCTCCATCTCTGGTCAATTTGGCAGCACTGACCTAATAATTCTTCCCTTGGTCAGATTTAGTACATGTAAAAATTTTTTCTGCATAGGATAAATATATGGAAATTTTTAAATTAATAAAGTAATGTGATATGGGTAAGCCTTACAGAAATCTTAATGTCATGAACTCTTTATTTTTCATCTCTTCTCCCCTGATAATTATCAGTTATGATTTTTTCACAGGTACATTCCTGTTTAATCCTACTTCTATTATTTTGGGAATGTTGACAAAATAATTTATGGCTGTTTTTCCATTTCAAATGTCATGTCCCATTTAAGATCTTTGGTTTTCTAGTATAAATATTCACATCTTGATCACATTTTTTCAAATGCTTTACTTGATTCTATAAAAATGTTCCTAATGTTCAGTAAGGATTTAAAAATTCCTACTTAATATGTACCACCAACCTTTCAAAGAAATTATTCTTGTTTTTGAGAATTGTCTTCACTGACAATTTAAAATTTACCTTTATAGTAAATTTATCTGTTGTTAGATTTAAATATATTATATAAATACGCCAGCATTTTGATGATTGCTGGGGGGATGAGGGTTTAAAAGGATTAAATAGTAATGGAAAATTATAATAAAAATTAAATGAAAAAAAGAAGAAAACCTAACAAAGGACTCTGTCTGGGTAACAAATGTCCACCTGCCCTTTGTTCTCACACTCTCTCTCTCTGTAGCAGCCACTGGGGCCCAAGTGTGGGCTGCAAGCACAGACCTGGGCAGGGCAAAACACAGCACTGGCCAGAACATAGCTGGAAATGGACTAAGCTAGCTGGATGGAGACAGAGAATGAACTGCACTAAGCTTTGACATGGACTGAACCAATGAACCAGAATTTCTGACCCTTTTTTTGGGCTTGGTGAAGACGAGGCTGGACTTTTCCACAGGAGATGGATGGAGATGACACACCAGTTACCCGGTGGCAGTCTTTTATTTCCATGCCAGTAACTCTTACTATTACTTCTCTAAATCAATCCATCAATCAATAAATAGCATTTTCTCACATTACCATGAGTTTTTAGTGTATCTTTCTATCTCAATTTTTAAATGTTATGATATCAGAAAAATTATGGGAAAATTATGAGACACCCATGTAGTCACTGTTTAGTTTTTATCATTTACTCATTTGATCAACTGCTTCGTCTGTGTGTGTGCACACACGTGTGAAGCACATCACATCTACAGCAAAGCCCTGTCCAATATTCCTCTCCATCTCATATTACAAAACAGTAACTTCCAAATGCATGTGTCTTTTCCATGAACATTTTATATTTTTGTCAAATATGTTTTATTAATAAAATACCTACCACTTTTGGTTTTCCTCTACCCTTTTCTATTTGAAGTAGAAAAATTTTTAAATGAGTAGAATAAATTAAGATAATATTTTCTCACTTTTATCTGACCTCTATTAGCATTCTGTTGCAGTTCCCAAGGTAAATGTGTATTTTGGCATGCAAGTTATTTTGATAGAGTTTTTTCCATTAGATAAAGAGGTGAGTTTTACCAAAAATAAATAATAATAGGTTAGACCTTAAAATAAAGGTGTGCATTGAATATGTATGAATTCAGTCAATAAATATTGAGCAAGTACCAAATAGTGCTAGAAATATGATTTAGAGTATATTGGCATGCATAAAAATGTATATGTATACCTATATATTAGTCATACTTTTGTTAATATAGTTTTACCACTGAAATATAGTAATTGATATATTTTATAATCTCATGAACAAAATATGATTATGCAGTAGTATTGAATTTTTATATTTAGCTCAATTGGCAAAAATACATTTTGTGACAGATAAACAATATTGTGACATGTTTATGACTCAACAATGAGAACCAATTTGAGGCTGATAGAAATGCAAACTAGTCTGCAAGGACACATCATTCATCCTACATGTTGATATTTTGAGACTCTGTGTAGTTTATTTTACATCCAAGGAAAACCAAGAGTTCATCTATCACCTGCTTAATTGTCAGTGGCAAACATTCAGGCCTAAGGAGTGTGGCAAGCACATCATTAGCGGAGGAAGAGCAAACAAGCCGTTCCATGCAATGCCTTTCACACTTCCTCTCCCCTTTGTGAATGTAAAAAGAAAACTAAACAGGAAAAGAAGTAACAATAAGAAACATGATAGCTGCTGCTGATGATGATATGATGAAGTAGAAAAACCATAGATGTTGAAGACCACTCAGAATCTTGGTTTTTGATACATAGATTAGAGTCTTATCCCTATTACTTATTAATTATGTCATTTTAGACAAACAGTCTAACTTCTTACTGTTCAGTTTACTTATCTTAAAACACAGATAATACTCACACCTTTCTTAAGGATGTATAATGTATTTGTTTAGTATATTGCCTGTAGTCAGTTTCCCTGTTACTCTGTCAAAATGTGACTCTTTTCTTCTACAAACTTAAAGAATAGTGAGTGTATTTGTGAGTATCCTGTATATGTAATTTTCTGTTTTTGAAAAATAAAAGCCTAAAAGGCCTAAGTATTTAATATCACTCTCTTCTTTATGATCATAGAGTATAGCTGTATCTGATTCTTTTATTTTTGCTTCTGTTTTATGATTGCTAAACTGAGGGTGTCTTTTCCATTTGGATATACATAATTGCTATTCTAGAAGTTTTCTCCTGTATTCAAGATAAAACTAGTTTGATTTAGCATCTGAGAACAAAAAATCAAAACCTTTTCTCATACACTAGATTTAATACTTTCTAGTTGTTGGAGTTATAACTTCACTGCAAATTAGTATTCTTGATTTTTTTTTTTTTTGAGTAGCAGCTGAAAAGACTCTAAATATCAATGGGAACCATTCTTTCTCAAAGATACATATCTATAATCTCTCACCCTCTGGCTCAAATATTGGGAAGATTTTGACCTTCATTTTAAAGGAGCACCAGAATAGGAAAATAATTTTGAGTATTTTCCAGCCCCATTCAAGGACCTTTGAATTTCCTTTGTTCATAGAGGGGAACACAAGCTTTACTTGGAAGTCCTGTGCTAAACTCTAACATCATCATAAAAATTATTGAACACTAATAAAATTCATCTGGATTTCCATCATAAATTTCTAGAAAAAAATGAAACTCTCCCGCTGGGAGTGAACTACTGAGATACAGTTTGTGATGTCTCCAGCAACTTGGAGCATAGTATGTAACAGGTGTGATGGATGTCTTTGCCAGTTTCTGAGCCAATCCAAGGTTCTTTATTTCTCAGCCTGCTTCTCAGATCCCTTTAATCCTCCAGATTGCTGTCTATCTGGGGTGTGTATTTGCTATCTCCCAAAACTTTTGAAAACTTCCCTAAAATGAATGCCTCATTTTCTAAGTATTAAACAAATAAAAGGAAAAAGAAAAGAAAAGCTACATTAAAATAATTTTGTGATTGTCCAGTTGAAGGGCACAACCAGAATATTCATTTGTATTGCAAGCTTTGTGATACAAAAAGAATTAAAGTTCCTTGCTTGTGCAAAATTTATGGACACAAATTATAATCTAAACTCTAGTTCCAATCTAATTTAGTAACTTCCTTTGGGATTACGGGGAGGAATTACTCGAAAATAGAGTACATCCCCAAACACTTCTACATAGGTTAAAACAAAATCAACTGTTCAGTGTGTTGTACAGTCTGCAAAATGAAAGCAAAACAAACGAGCTAAACTTTCCCAGTCACCACCTCCACACCAGTCAGGGAACAGATGCAAATCCATACCATATAGAATGCTCAAGTTATAATTTGATATGGCTTTTTGTAAAACATTAACATTATACCATTGAATCTACCAAATTAATAAAAGTGAGTCATGATTATCCTTTTGGTTTTTGACTGAACTACCTTAAAATGTCAATTATAATCAATACATATATGCTCATATATTTAAAATATATCAGTGTTCCATATTACTTTTAAAACTAAGCAACAGTATCAAGTTAAAGACAAGTTTAAATCAGTTATTAAATTTAAATTGGAGTTTTCATACTTGACTAATTATAGTCAAGTTTTCTTTTGGGATAAAAATATTTATTCTGTAAAATGAATTGATTGAATATGCTTAGTTATTATTCATATAACAAAATTAACAAACATAATATTTTAGGTTTGTTTTTTGCAGAAGTGTTTCATTAATATGTCAACCTGCCATAGGATTAAAACGGAAATAACACCTTCTGTAAACAAGGATTTTAAATTAGTCTAAATATTTTGTTGCTATGAATTTATTTTTCCCAGCAAGATTTATTTCTCAATAACATCCTCATGTCACTTAGATGAGAATCCAAGTGCATTCAGTAAGATAAAATACAAATTGATTGAGTAGGAAAAAGTTATTTATTTTTAGCAGCCTTATATTTTAATGTTGTTCATATTATACTGCTATAGTATGCAGATTTATATAAACATCAGTCTGCAGATTTAAATAAATCATATTCAATTTAAGTAACAGATTTACACATTAAACAAACTTATGTCACTCAAATGTGTAGTGATTCATAAATTTGATTTTGTTATTATATAATAAACTTTTTCCTGATTTTTACTTAGGACACATGAGATGAAATTAAATGTATTTTAATAAATACATTTAACTGATTTTAATTATGAATCATTGACATTTTTATTTCATTTGAATGCTATTAGAAAATATTTCATCCACTGAACCACATAAGCCAGGCTAAGTTAAAATATTTAAAGCAACTTATTTTAATATATATATGGAGGGGCCAAATGCTCTACTGAACATAAATCACTGAAAATTCTTTCTCCTCTCAAAATCAATTATCTAACAAAAAAAGCTACTACTAATTATGTACCCAGCTTATGACATATTTCCAAGTTTCTATTTTCCAGAAAATGTTATATATTTCTACCTTTGAAATGTATTGTGCTATTTTTAAAAGTATTGATGATTCACATTTTTGATGGGAAAATAACAAAATTCTTTTTATCTCTTTTTGATAGGAGACCTTCAGTAAAAATATTAGTGCAAGAGAAAAGGAGACTGACTCGCAAAGGAGTTCCAATAAGACCATCAACTGATTTCTCAAAAGAATCCTTACAGGCAGGAAGGTTCTGGGAAGAAATATTCAAAGTCATCAAAGGCAAGGACCTATACCCAAGGTTACACTATCCAGCAAAGCTATCCTTTAGAATGGAAGGGCAGATAAAGTGCTTCCCAGATAAAGTCAAGTTAGAGGAGCCCATCATCACCAAAACCTTATTATATAAAACATTACAGGAACTTACCTAAGAAAAAGAAGATGATCAAAATGATGGACCATAAAATAACAACAAATTCACAACTATCAACAACTGAACCTAAAAACAACAACAAAAACAAAAACAAACTAAGCAAATAACTAGAACAGGAATAGAATCACAGAAATGGAGATCGCATGGAGGGTTATCAGCAGGGAGGAGGAGTGGGGAGAATGGGGGAAAAGGTACAGGAAATAAGAAGCATAAATGGTAGGTACAAAATATACAGAGGGAGGTTAAGAATAGTATAGGAAATGGAGAAGCCAAAGAACTGATATATATGACCCATGGACGTGAACTAAGGTGGTGGGGAGAATGCTGATGGGAGGGGAGGTGCAAGGGAGAAAAAGGGAAGAAAAATAATGGGACAACTGTAATAGTACAATCAATAAATTATATTTAAAATATTAGTGCAATCATAACTTTTGATGTTCATTACAGGAATATATTTAGGATAAATATTATAAATTACAGAAGATCAGTCTTCATTTTGCACCATTAATAAGTTCTTGGAAACTGTGACTTTAAGCTAAACAACTTACAATGAAACCCATTTTACCATAGACTAATTAATATAAACAAGAATTAATTTCCTACAGCATATTTTATGACACAAAAACATCACTGAATTTCTCTATAAAGACCCAAAACACTTCTAATATTAAATACTGAAATAAATATGAGTTATATATAGATTTAAGAAAGATGAATTAAAACGAGTGAAATCATAATTTTCTAACCTGCTCTTTCCAGCTCAGAATCCCGGGTGGTAGGAGCCTCTCCCACAAGCTCAGAGCATAAAATTTAAACCCAGCCTATAGGAAACCCTTTTTTGTAGGGCACACTCACAAACACTCTTGCTCACATGCTCACTTAGGGACAATTTAGACACACCAATTGACCTAAATTAACATCTTCAGGTGTCAGAGGAAACTACAGTACCTGGAGAAAACCCACAAAAACAAGAGGAGAATGTGCAAACTCCACACATATCATGACCCTGGCCAGGAACTGCCCTTTATTTGCCTCATCAATGTTATAATGAAACGATGTTGAACAAAACAACTTTATTCAAGGATGTGTAGTACATCCCAATCTTCAAGAAAGGAGATGAGAAGAAATATGGTTACTATAGGACCATTGGTCTTACTTTCCGTGCAAGTAAAGAGATACTCAAGGTGATACAACAAATCTTCTACATTATATGGTGCAAGATAGGGTAAATATTTAAGTTGGATTCAGAAAAGGAAGAAGCATTGAGACCTAGCTGCCAGCATTTGTTAGATATTGCTGTGTTCCAGTGAATTTCATAAAATGACTGTCTGTGTTTTACAAACTATAGTAAAGCCTGTGTGTGTATCATGAAAATCTATGGGCTGCTCTGAAAGGAACAAGTGTGCCTTGACACTTTGATTGTCCTGATGTGTAACTTCTACAGTGGACAGGAAGCCACTATCAGGACAGAAGCTGTAGAGAGAAGGGTCTCTTATAAGCAAAAGTATCAGACAAGGGGCATTTTCTCTCCCAAAATGTTTGATCTCTACATAGAACATGCCATACACAAAACTGGACTACACTCAGAGGAAAGAGGAGTAAAAATTGGTGAAGGAAATAATTCAAGATATGCAGATGACATCATCTTACTGGCAGAAAGGAGCCATGATTTTAAACAACTTTTGATGAACTTTGACAACAATTAAAAAAAAAAAACACTTCTGATGAGCGTGAAAGAAGAAAGTGCCAAAGTCGAACTGCATTTGAGCATGAAAAAGACAAAAATCATCACTACAAAAAAAAGACAGAAGTCTAACATAGTCAATAAAAATATTGAAGTAGTTAAAGATTTTATTTACCTTCGTTCAGTCATCAATTCAAATGCAGACAGCAATGAACAAATCATAAAAGAGAATGGCAAGACTTAGAAGGGCAGCGATGGAAGAACTGGGAAAGCTCACCAAGAGTGAGATGTGTAATCGAAAACCAAGACTCACATCATTCAAATTCTTGTATTCCCAATTCCTATGTAGACAGTGAAAATACCTGAAAGAAAAAAAATGACCCATTTGAAATACAGTGTTGGAGAGAGCTCTATGGATATCTTGAGCCACTGCCAAAAAGACACTGAATCATCACTGGAGGCAAAAATGACAAAACTGAAGCTGTCTTACTTTAGACACATTATGAGAAGGCAGGGTTCTTATAAAAGACAATAGCATTGGAGAAATAGAATGCAGCAGGAAACGAGAAAGAACAAGTGAGAGATGAATTGACTCCATGATAGAAGCCCTAGGCAAACGTCTGCAGGAGTTGAGCTGGGCTGTTAGGACATGATACTGTGAAAATTACTCATTCATATGGTCACCAGGAGTCAGAGCCAACTCACTGTCACCTAACACAAAAACATGATTCATGAAGACTGTCTCTCCAATTTTTTGTCTGCTTCAGTTGCTTACCATCATTCACCTAAAAGACGTGATTATGAAAAACTCCCCCAACTTCCCAAGGTCATGTAAGCTCAAGAATGGAAGTTTTAGTTTAGTAAACAAAATTCATTTTAAATCTGAAACTCATTTAACTTTAGTCAGTTCTAATTTATTTTAATTATATTGAAAATAATTGTCCCCTGCCTGCATCTCCATATCCAAATTGATCTAATGTATATAGTTAGCTTGATAGCTGATAAAGACATTGGAATAATCACTACATGAATGACATAACAATTTGAGATATTATCAATTAACATGCTAATTTTTTTAAAGTAAAACATTGAATCTTTAAGCATTATTACTGCAAATATAACTGCTGTCCTGGCTGGTGTGGCTTGGTGGATTGAGTGCTGGCCTGCGAACCAAAGGGTCGCTGGTTTGATTCCCAGTCAGAGCACATGCCTGGGTTGTGGGCCAGGTCCCTAGTGAGGGGCACATGAGAGGCAACCACACATTGAAGTTTCTCTCCCTTCCTTCCTCTCTAAGAAAAAATAAATAAAAATTAAAAATAATAACCATTAATGCCCAAATAGAACTGCTGATGTCAGTGTGTAAGTAAAATGTAAATGAGCTAAATAAAAGTAATTACAAAGGAAAAGTCCTAAATATACACAGTTTATAGGCATTCCTTTTAGATCATAATTACTTTGCAGTGAAAGGGCACAGATAATATCAAAAACTATTTCATTTCTCTGAACATATTATATGAAATTTTCTTTACTCAATTTTCAAAGGAAATGAGCCCTTGTTAGTTAATCATTTGCATTCTCTTATATGTATTTACCTCAATAAACTGCAAACTAATGGATTACTTTCAAAAGAAAGAATTCATCTAAAGTAGGCATATGAAATAATTCTACTTAATCTCTGAACCAAAAATGCTTAACGCTGGCAAGGAATGCTTGAACACTGTGTGTAAATCAAGGGCTATCTGAAGAGTGATGTTCCCAAACAAGTTCGGAAATATTTAACTGCCACTGATAATTTATAAAATAGGTATGGCAACATTCTCCTGATCGATCTGAGGGGCATGTTAATGGCGTACAATGAAGACAGATAGCTCCATTCGGGTACCACTGAGCGGACAGCCGCCTCCTGAAACACTTCTCAGCCAACGTCCATCAATCTCGCCGTGATGGCTGCTCAGATCAGGCAGAGAGGCACACTCCTGTGAATCTTAAAAGGCCGTTTCTGTCTCTTGTGAAGTTGTTTAACTTTGTTTTAATGTTACAGAGACTAGCTGAGCTCCAACAGATGCAGGATTTGACAGAAAGGCTTTTACCAAATACCTAGGAAAGAAGGGTTTTTCCTGAAACATAAATGACAAATTCCACAGAATAAACCGAACGTGGCGTTAACCTGAAATACCGTGAGGTGGAATTTATCTGTTATTACTTTTTCTATGTAATACTTACAGGTAGATTCATGTTTCCGTGTCATTCGTTGAGTTGCTACCTGTTAGAACAACAGTAACAAGGCAAACTTTATACAGCACACACCACGTGGGTCATTATTTTAAGATCTGATGCACATGGCTGTTGAGGCACTCGAAGTTCTTAAGACACCCGGAGGAAAACATCAAATAACCATTACGGGAGAGCCGATAAGATGACGATGTGACAGGCTGAAGGCAACCTCTCAACAGCATTGCTCTAGTTCTCTATTCAGTATTATGCCCAGCAGCGACATGACACAACCATGGTTTTCCCTATTTTCCAAGAATGATTTGTTTCTAGGATGTGTAAACCTGCACCAATGCAAAGCCAAAGTAAACAAATCCATGTTCAAACTATGTCACTAAGTGTATATCTAAAACCAAGCGCAATCTATTACTGAAGAGACCATCCGCAGGGCACCAGATGCTGCTGCTCAGGAATCGTGTAATGTTTTTCGTTGGTTGGTTTTGACTACTACACATAAGTGGTCACACGAAGTCAAGAGAAGCACTCTTTTTAAGAGATTGCTACAAAATTTAAACATTTCTAAGAAATTGCAGTTCTCTGCCGTAAATATTGTGAATCTCTCAAATAATGGATGGTTTCCGGCTGCATGATGATTGCTGGAGAGGAGAGAATGAACCTCAGAGGGTAACTTTTGTGTTTCACAACATCTTTTCACCCCTAAGTACCTAATGCCATTTTTTGAGCCCCAGCCTTCAGCACAGCCCTCTGGGTGTGCTGGTTTCTGTATCTTCCAGGTTCAGACCTGCTTTTGTTCTCAGTGTACTTGAGGTTTAAACTTATAAGCACTTCAACTTCCTATACTTCCCCTTCCCAGGCAGGTCATTATTGCAACTTCCCTTCTATCCTGATTGAGGACACAGGACTCCAGAATGACAAGTCTTCCTGAAATGACCCAATAGTGGCAAAGCAGATACTGGGTACTGTCCCTTAAGCTTCAGTCCAACCCCACTTCAGCTCCTCCTTTCCTATTTGGATTCCTTAATCCCCATATCAGAGACCCAAGAAGGTCCTGTTGTCTCATCCATCTTCAGGTTGCTATCTTGACTATCTGCACAGGTACCTAAACTCATGCTTTAGTTTCTTGTTAATGTCAGAGCCTGTCAAATTGCTAGAACACTGTAATTGGCAATGTCTCCCTGGGGACAACCTCCAAATTTCAAATACCCTCTGACAAGACTGCTGCGCATTACCCAATCTACTAATTTTTATCTGAGGCAATGCTTTCAGGAGTGAATCATTAGTATTTTAAGCACATTTGCTTCCTCCCCATCCAATATCCACCTGAGTTTGTATTTTATGATTCATGTAATAATTTGTCTGATAGCTATCTTCTTCATGAACCTAAGGATTTATGAGTTTTTCTGCTTGTCGTGTTTTCCCCAAAACTTAGCACACACAGTACTCTGCAAATGGTGGGTGTTCCATAAAAGTGAGGTGAAATAATAACTGTTAACTCTACGAAGAAAACAAACTCTTTTTCTTCTACCCACCCTGACACCTCAGAAGAATTAAGCCGAATAAATGGAGATTAGATTCCCAAAGAAGAGGATCAGGGTAATTTTATGTTCAAAGACACCAATTAGTACATATTGTCTAGAAGTTGAGTTTAAATAGAATAATTATAAAAGAAAACAATAAAAGTCTCACTTCCATTTAGATGTAGGAAGTTATTAGAGAAAATTGCTGCCTTTCTAATAATAAGTTAACCCTGGATAATACACAGAATTATATATTTTCTTGAACTTATCTGAGATGATTAAGGAGACAATTTTTCCATGTAGTCTATTCCATTACATGTAGTATTTTTTGAATAAATCCTATTTTATAAATATACCTTTTTAGAAAACTAATGGCATGTGGAAATCTATTTATTCAACTGAGTATCTCTCATCTCTCAGGTCACTCTTAACTTGTAAGACTTAAGGAGTATTAACAGCCAGTCAAGATAATTTTTGGCACACAGTTAAAAAAATAGAACTAGCTTTCTAGTCTCTCCTTCTTCAGGATACCAGTGACTCCAAAATGGTTCTCTAGAACTGTGAAGTTAAAATTTACCCACACTCCATGAACAGATTTATTTTGCTGCCATGTGGTCCTACAGAGGACTTTGTAAGACTGCCCCCACCTCTCTGCCACAGATGTATCCTGAGCTGCCACTACAGCCAGATCCCATGCCCTTTGTGCTCAGCAGCCGGGCAGCAAATGTGCCCAGTAAAATCTTATTCATCAGCTGGTTAATTCACTGGGGTGTGGTACCCTACACTACTTCCTCACTGCAGCAGGACATCTCTTTCCACTTTTACTGAATCTATAAAATAGCATAAAGAAGAAAAGACAAATAAAAATGTTCCCCACCCACTTTAAATGCTCTCAAAAATGAGTATCTTCAGTAAAATTGTTATCAGTGAAAACTTAAGTGTAACAAAATCAAATGTTTCATATTGCTTAAACACGTTCAAAGTCTCTAAATACTGGAATGATTTTACCATCAAATTTTATTTTTAAAAATCACACAGTTTTTATATTTTCAGTATTGAGGCTGATGATTAACTCTAATAAATTAACATAAACTTTATATTTCAGGCAAAGCTATTTACAAAATATACAAAACATGTGGGGATATTAGAAGTAATAATTATTGGGTTGGCAAGCAATTCCATATGTTTTTCCCCATACAATAAAAGACACATTATTCATGTCCATCAATAACTTCAATGACTTGGATATTTTGAGTATGCTGGCTATCTTTTACGTGGCATAATGGTGATTGTTTAATTAATGTCTCAATGTGATCGCTATCAACTTCAGCTGGACTACTGGACCTAGGAACACCATCCAGAGAGAAATCTCCAACATGAAACTTCGCAAAACACTTTTGACATTTTCAGTCACAGCAACTTTTCCATACACTGCATTTTTTTTGGCTTTTCAGTTGTGTTTTTCACCTTCTTAAATAATAAAGCATAATATGACAAAAATGTTGCTTATTTTCTTCCACCTTCAATATCAAAATGACTACACAAAAATTCACCAATTTGGGTGTTGCTTTTTAATGCATGCTGATATGACAGATGTCACAACACAATCGAACAAAATTGTTTTGAATGAAGGTAAAGACAAAAGAGCACTACTAGAACAATGTTATGGGGGAAAAAAGAAGTTTTAGCTGACCCAATATTTGTCTATTCAACATAATTTTGTACATCTACAAAGTATAACATTCTAAGATTCTAAGATAATTCTTGTTGTGGTAAAGTTATCATCTAATCTACATGTTTATTTGAGAGAAAGGGATAGGCTACAACAATTACCTCTTTAAAAAATGTGCATTCAAGCTTTCATTATCTCCATCTGATCTTACCACTTAATTCATAGACTTTTACTTGTAGTATCTCAGCTGTGTCATCAAGCACCCCAAACTGCACACTATCTGTCTTTTAATGACTCTCGTATTACTTTGTTTGATCACAGACCTCAAGATATGCTTTTGAAAACACGTTTTTTAACACCTAAAGATTAATCTGAAAGTGATCTACTATATCTGTAGTAAAGAGAAAGACTTCCAAAAAATTGCTAGATTTATAATCATTTAAATAAAACTCATTATGAAGCTACAGAACACTGAAGAAACAAATTAAGGAAGATGCAAATAAATGGAAGTGTAAACTATGTTCATGGATTGAAAGAATTAACATCATTAAAATGTCCATACTACCGAAAACAGTTTATAGATTCAACACAATCCCTATTAAAATACCAATGACATATAACACAGATATAGAACAAATATTTCAAAAAATTATATTGAACCATAAATGACCCCAGCTAGCCTCAGCAATTCTGAGAAAGGAAAACAAACTTGGGGAAATCACCATACCTGATATTAAACTGTATTACAAGGCCACTGCAATCTGAACAGTCTGGTACTGGCATAAAAGAACAGGCACACAAATCAATGGAACAGAACAGAGAGCCCAGAAATAAACCCATGTCTCTAAGGTCAACTAATACTTGACAGAGGGGGCAGGAACATAAAATGGAGTAAAACTACCCTTTTCAGCAAAAGATTTTGGAAGATCTATACATTTACAGGCAAAATAAAGAAACTCAACCACCAACTGACATCATACACAAGAATAAACACAAGGTGGATAATAGACCTAAATATAAGTCAGGGCAAAATAAAAGTCCTAGAGGAGAACATAGGGAGGGAAATTTTATATATCCCACACAGCAATATTTTCACCGATATGTCCCCTAAAGCAAGGGACGTAAAGGAAAGGACAAACAAATGGGACTACATCAAATTAAAAAGCTTCTCCATGATTA
>PVKM010003175.1:44343-59544 GCA_004027735.1 Carollia perspicillata
AAAAAAAAAGAAAATATCAGCAAAACAAAAAGGGTACCAATCATATGGGAAAATGTATTTGTCAATGATACCTCGGACTACAGTTTGATCTCCAAAATTTATGAAGAACTCACACAACTCCTCACCAGGAAGACAAACAATCCTGTTAAAAAATAGGCAATAGTCCTGAACAGACACTTCTCCAAGGAGCACATACAGAGAGTCCAGAGACACATGAAAGGATGCTCAGCATCACTAGCCATCACAGAGATGCATATTAAAACCACAATGAGATATCACTTCACATCAGTGAGAATGGCCATCATAACCAAAACAACAAACAGCAAATGCGGGTGAGGTTGTGGAGAAAAGGGAATCCTAGTACACTGTTGGTGAGAATGCAGACTGGTGCAGCAACTATGAAAAAGAGTATGGAATTTCCTCAGAAAACTAAAAATTGAACTGCCTTTTGACCTGGCAATTCCACTGCTTGGATTATGCTCTAAGAATCCTGAAACAACAATTCAAAAGAACCTGTGCACCCCAATGTTCATAGGGGCACAATTTACAATAGTCAAGTGCTGGAAGCAACCTAAGTGTCCATCAGTAAATGAGTGGATCAAAAAACTGTGTACATTTACATGGTGGAATACTAGGAGGCAGAAAGAAAGAAAGAACGAAAGAAGGAACTCTTATCCTTTGAGACAGCATGGATGGGACTGGAGAGCATTATGCTAAATTAAATAGGCCAGGCAGTGAAAGACAAATACCATATGATCTCACTTATAAGTGGAACCTAATCAACAAAACAAGTAAGCAACCAAAACACAACCAGAAACATGGAAATGAAGAACAATCTGACAATGATCAGAGTGGGGATGAGGGGCATAACGGGGGAAAGAAGCAGAAGGGTCAAGTCAAGGAACAGTACAAAGGACCCACAGACAAGGACAATGGGTGGGGTTGAATGTGGGAGAGGTGGGGGTGGGCAGGGCAAGGGAGAGCAATGGGGAGAAATGAAGACAACTGTAACTGAACAACAATAGAAAAAAATAAAAAGTTTTGTAAAGCACTTTATACCATCTTTCTTATAGTTTCCATTTTTTTCAAGTGTATATACTTTCTCTCACATTCCAGACATTCAATTAAACTATTCCTTGAAATTGTGCATACACATACTTAACATACAGCATCACATTTTAATCACAATTAGTTAGGCTCTGTGGTACAATTCTTTTACTGAAGATAGAACAGAAACTATTTTCCTAGACATAATTAATTCTCTATAGAGCTTATTTTTGCATACTTTATTACAGTTGTCAAAGACTATGAGCCACCTGAATTAGATTGCTCTTGTTACCTAGCATGATGTTACCTCAGGGGCTACAATTAATTCAGATCTCTGTAAGCTATCCCCATACTTCATTCAAAAAACCACACAAACATACTGATCTCTTTTTAAAATCATACGTCAAGATACGAAAATGTGCCTGTTTTCACTCTGTATGCATGTTAATGCATATATGTACATAACTGTATAATGGAAAAGAAATAAAACCCTACTATGAATGTTTATTAATGTCCTATAAAACCTATTAAAATGACATATTTTAAACACAATATAGGCCTTATTTCTTGATATATATATTACCTATATTCTTAAAACTAATGTATATTCTTTGGCTAATCTCTTCCAGTCTGGCCTCCTGACATTCTCCTCTGAGATTTGTCATTCTGTTCCATGTGTCCATGCCTCTGGATTCATTTTGTTCATCAGTTTATTTTGTTCATTAGATCCCACATATGAGGTCATATGGTATTTGCCTTTTGCCACAGCCCGCTGCGGCTAGGGTGTTCGTAAGTCAGGGTGAGAGATGAAAATAATGGAGAGGACCAAGACTCAGCTGGTCATGGCGAGTTTATTGAAGGAGATCAAAGCTTTTAAACAGAGTGCCTCAAGAGCTACAGGGCATATAACAGTCATGTCCTTGAGATAAAGCTTACAAATTCCCACAGGACAAGGTTCTCATAACACATACTTCCTTGCACCTGCAAAGAAGGCCATGCCTTCCCCCTGCGCATGGGAGCAACCAGATAATCAGCAGTTGGGAGGCAGTCTGGGCCCAGAATGGCCTTGAGGCTAGAAACCAGGTTTCTATCACCACTCCCTTGGTGAGAAACCCTCTCCTTAACCCCTATGGCCGCTGGGCCCCTACAGCCTTTCTCTGATTGACTTATTTCATCTAGCATATTGGTCTCCAGATCCATCTAGGCCGTCACAAAGTTTAAGAGTTCTTTCTTTTTTTACAGCCACATAGTACTTCATTCTGTGAATGTACCACATCTTTTTCATCTACTCATCTACTGATTGGCACTTGAGCTGTTTCCAGCTCTTGGCTATTGCAAATAACACTGTGAGGATCAAAGGGATGCATATATTCTTTTGAACTAATTAGAATATACTTTAGATTCATATTAATTTAGTTCCAGTGAGAAAAATCAATATGTAGAAATATATAAATAGTTCTATTCCTTCTTCCACCCTTTGGTGTTATTATCACTCTGCATGTAACATTCACAGAGTTGCAAATTAAGCAAGGTGCTGATATAATTATTGATCCATAAAATTTTATTTTATTCTTAAACATTTTATTTATTTATCATTTAGTGAGGGAGACAAACATCAATGTGTGGTTGCCTCTCATGTGCACCCTACTGGGGACCTGGCCCACAACCCAGGCATGTGCTCTAGCCTGAAAATGGAACAGGCAATCCTTTGATTCACAGGCTGGCACTCAACCCTGGGCCACACCAGCCAGGGTGTATACAATTTAATTTTTAAAAGAAACTGGAATAGGAAAGAAAAGCAAATACATGTTTATTGAATTTATCATATTAACTTTGCTAGTTACAATTGCTGTTTCTCATTTGTTCCCCTTTTCACCCTCAGATGGCCAAGGTTTTAGCAGGACTCCCTTTGTCTTTTCTCCTGATCTCGGCATCACACTAAGCTCTCACACTGTGCTAATTACATGCCATTTATTATTATTATTTTTAAAAATGTCCTCGTGTATGAATTGCTTCATAGTGTGAATCAAATAAATTTTTCTTCATCGTTTATGTAGATTTTCAGGCAAGACTGAGTTGTTTTCTAACTCCAAGGCTGTTTCTTTTATTCTTTCTAGTAAACAAGCAGGCCTAAGGAAGCTGGTTGCTGTGAGCTACCAGGTCCCTCATAATTGTTTACTACTTGAATCTGCATTGTTCGAAGACTATTTTTAGATTTGAACTTTTCAAACTAACTAACAAGGCTGTACTCCAGCTAACTAATTAATTTGGAAAGAGCTTGGAGCTCTCTATCATTATGGCCTGCCTCTGTTCCCCGGGCAGTATTTGGACGCAGTCCTCCAGGGACAGGAGTGATGGCAGCCTGCTTCTCTCTGTGTGACATGCCTGCTTTATAGGCAGGGTGCTGGGCAGGAGTGGTGTCTCTTGTGGTCCTGCTATGGCCTCACCACCTCATGAGGGAGCTGCACTAGGGAGAACCTGCTCCCGAAGATTTTCAGTCTGCCATGCCTGTGGTGGAGCCTCTTTCTTCATCCGGGGGGTTAGGAAGAGGGATGGAGTCTCAGACTCGGCAGCTGCAATTGCCTAGAAGTTAGGCTCCTTACCAAAAGCTGGGAGATGAGACGTGTTGACTTCATTCCCCTCTAGACTGGCAGCTGTGGAGAGAGCCTTATTTTTGTGACCACTCAGAATGGAGCTTCCATCATATTTCGGTTGAACTGCGGCTGGGGGGGACATAAGTACTGGGTTATGATGACTCAAGAGTCACAAACTTCTCATCTTCTCACCAAGATTAAATATGTTCCTATTAAAATATGTCTCTTACTGTATTTTAGCCCTTCAAAAAATTTCCCGAGGTTTTGTAATTATTCTGTTTATTTAAAAAATTTTACATTTATTTTTTATTTTAAAATGTTTCACCAGATGTGAGTGTTTCACTGGGTATAGTCCATGAAGTGCCTCACTGACAATTCCTTCCTTTCCAATTCCATGCTCAGTTTCACAGCATGTTTTTAAAGATGAAATCCAGTGACTGCATATATCTAATGTCTTTATTTTATTTTATATAAATATATATTTTTGCATTGTGAACAAGTATATCACTTGTGGTATAATATGACTAAATAAATTGATGTGTTAGTGACTTTTATATAGCCTATTGTGTCCAACCAAGAGAGAGAAATCTTAGCAGAAGTAAAAAAAAAATGAAATTCAGTCAAGAAAGTGATTAGATTACACAAGGTCTTCAGTATTCAGGTAGCTACAGAAAAGTCATGTTGCAAAATCATAACTAACAAGAAATCTTTAAAAATCCTGTTCGGCTACTCTTGCTTTTCCTTCCAACATTCTTTCTATAGCCAGCAAACAATTATATCTCACATTACACATAGGAACTAAATGACTTTTATGAAATTCTCTTAAAGAGCTCTATTATTAGTTATAGACAACTAAGAAAATATCCACTCCTCAGAATTTTGAATATGTTTCTTATCAATAAAAAGTGAACACCATTAAGATTTCTCAGTTATGTTTATGAAAATTAAATAATGCTAGATTGCCAAATATATAAGTACACACATGCATGCAGTTGTTCCTATATGTTCTAGTTCTGGCTTCATAGAAAATATTAATAGGAAACAGTGTGTTTTAAAAATGGAGTTCACGTCACTTCAGTCTGTCCTGGAGGTTTAATAATAGCCTTAGTGAGTGAAGGTTATGTCTCACAACCTGTGATGTGGCTGCACCTGTCCTGTAAAGGACTCTGCAGTAATCTGACTTTCATAAATATTACAGCAACAGCTTCACCTTGCAGCAGTTGAATTTTACAACATAAGTTAATGGAGAAATAAAAAAAAATGTAGTCATATCTCTATTGTGTTATGCCTACAGCGTTCAAATAAAATGAGATTAAAACACTTCAAGTTCAGGGTATTTTGGCCTATTGTTACTAAGGTATCAATAAATATGGGCAACCCTCAAGTGGGATATTGGGGGCAATAAGATAGCAATTCAAGTATGTGTGGGGAATAACAGATTAAGAATATGGAAAGTATATAAAAATCAGCAATTCTTGGACATTTTGGAAAATAATTTTACTCTTAGATTACAACTAATAATGCATTTTTAAGGTAATAGTTAAGTCCTATTAGATGAACAATTCCCTTCTGCAAAATAATTAATAACAAAACAGAACTAACTGACAACACTGGAGAATGAACAAAAACAGATTATAGAGGAGCATTGACCTTTATTAGAAGGAAAATATGCTAGTCAAGTTATTGGTTTGTATGGGTTTTTGTCCAAGGACAAAATCTCAGTGTACTTGTACTCAGTGGGCTACCCAAATCCCATATGAATACCTTGTAGTATTTTTTTTATAAAATTAAGTCTTCAAGAGTTTGTAATGTCCACAGAAAGAGTCAGTCTTTGAAAGGAGAAAACTGTGACGATAACCCAATTATTTGTATAAACCGATTCTGCCCAGATCTGCCCACTGATACATTCCAAGCAGCCCAGGTCAAGCTAAAACAATTGTCCTAAACATTGTAGGTTAGGGACTACCAAAGCCTATAATTTGGGGAAATAAGAATACAAATTTTCCAAACTGTATTTTCAAAATATCTAGAATAAAATTCAAAATTGTTATGCAATCGAAAAAATAGCAAAGGAGATGCATATTGAAGAAAAGGACAATAAACAGATACTTTGCTAGATACACTAGAAACTACATATCTGTGGTTATGGACACAATGGAAAATATGCTTGTTGCAAAAGGAAAATAAAATTAAGAAATTGATGATACAATATGGGAAATTGCCATGACAAAATTCCTGGGTGATCCTAACATAATGTTGGAGATAACAGAAAAACATTAATGGGAGAAAAATAGGTCAATGAAATAGTGATCCAATAAAAAATAATATTGGAAAATCAATAAAGAGAATATCAAGCATTTGTGAGACAGTATGAAAATACTTAACAAAGTTGTAATTGGAACCCTGGAAGAGGATGATTAAAAAAATTCAGGGAAATTTTTTCCTGTTTTTTCAAGATTTTATTTACTTTATTTTTTAGAGACGGGAAAGGAGAAGAAAAGAGAGGGAGAGAAACATCAATGTGTGGTTGCTTCTCATGTGCCCCCTGCTGGGGACCTTGCCAGCAACCCAGGCATGTGCCGTGCCTGGGGACTGAACTGGCAACCCTTTGATTCTGAAGCCAGCACCCAACCAATGAGCCACATCAGCCAAGGTACATTCAGGGAAAATCTTGTAAGAGATAATAGCCAGCATGTACCTCAGACTATTAAAAGATGCATACTTATACAATGAAAAAAATCAGAGAAGCATCAATAAAAAATAAAATTACACCAAGCACATTTTAGAAAAAATTCTGAAACTCCATAATAAATACAGTATCATAAAGAGACAGAGAAAAATAATACAATGTATACAGAGAAGATAAATTTGAATAACTACTTAATATTTATGAGACACAGTAGATACCAGAAGACAGTGGAATGATAACTTACAGACTACTAAAAAGGAAAAATAAACAAAACAAAACAAACAAGAGAAAGTTATACATTGTGAATATACCTTTCAAGAATGTAGGTTAAATAAAGACATTTTCAGCTATAAAGAAGAAAACATGTATAGTGAAAAGTATTCAAAGAAGTATCTCAAACCAAAAAGGTAACTACTAAAATGAATACTTGGATATTTAAGAAGAATGAAGAAGACAGAAAATGTGACACATTTGAGTAAATATAAAAGACTACATTTTTCTTATATGTCTCTTTAAAATATGTGTCACTGTTTAAAGTGGGATTTCACATAAAGGGGAGGTTTAGTACATATAGTGACATAAAGAATGACAGACATGGCAAATGGTCCTGCATCATTGTATGTTTTCTCTATTTTACATTAAAATATACTATATTAACTGTAATCTGACTGTGAATAGTTAAAGATGTATATTGTAATATCTAGAGCAATTACTAAAATAATGCAAATACATGAATGCAAAAATGCAAAAAAAAGGTAATTCTAATTAAATGTTCCATATTCAAATGAAGGCAAGACAGGATTTAAACAAATAAACATGCTAGATATAATAAAGGCTAATAAATTATTACTTTAAATGGTAATAGACTGAACACTTATATTAAAAAACAAAGAATGATAAAAATGAATAAAATTGAAAACTTTATCTTGATATGTGTTCTGTATAATATACATATTTTAAACATGAAATACAGATAGAGGGAATGTAACAGGATATAAAGAGATATATCATGTAGAAGGTAAGCGTAAGATCAATGACATAGGTTATTGGACACAGAAATCTTCTAGGCTAAGAGTATTATCAAATGTAAAAAGGGTCATTTATAAAAAATTGAACACATCATGAAGACCTAACCATTATAAATATATGCCTAGTAGCAGAGCTTAAAATAAATTAAGCATGATTTTACTAAATTTCTAATTTGAAATTCTATCTTAGAAATATTAATACCCTCTGTAAGCATTTGGTGGAATTAAACATAAAAATCAGAAAGCCCATAGATGGTTTAATGCATAATCAGTTACCTTGACCAAACGCACATATGAGATACTGAACTGAGAAGACACACTTTTTTCAAGAGCACATCTAACAGGGAGTAAAACTGACCATTATCTTAGTCAAAAAAGAAGTCTCAACAATCCAAAAGACTGAAAAATACAGAGAATAATGGCTAATCAAAAAGGAGTTAAATTAAAGACAAGTAACATAAGTTATCTAGGGAAACCTCAAATAGTTGGAAATTAGACTGTACACTACTAAATGACATGTGAGTTAAAGATAAATCACAAAGAAAAGGAGAAAACATTTAAACACGCATGTTGATGAAAAGTATATTATTATAAATAGTCGTGAAGCAAAAGTGCACTCAGCAAGTGAACCCGAAATACTTGGTGTAGATATGAAGTGCACCTTCCTCTTCGTAAAATCTAAGGATGTCTAATCTTAGCTAACATTCCATTATTTGTTTTATTACATCCAAGATGTCATTTACATGATATTTAAAATGCATATATGCACACGGTTAGTTGATATATGTTGCAGGTCATATCTTTATAACCTGAGTTGATTATTCCTCACGAATGTCAAACTATTCTCTGCCTTTATCCTAATATTGATGGTGCCAGAATTTTTAAAAGTATAATCCATTACTCCTATATCTCTTCAGATTCACATATTAATTTTTTTTGTTTGAGGAGGTATTGCACTTTAATGGAAATAGAAGCTTACTTTATTATCTATTGCATTCATTTCATTTTGGTATGTACCAAATTGTTATGTAGCATAAAGATGGGTAAGGACAAAAATATTTGTTAAGAAAACAATCATTATAGAATTCACTGGAGCAAATGAAGAAGTATACCATAAGAACAGCATTTTGTAAAAGACAAGTTGGTTTGAGATTAAAACCTGAATATTTTATTGCCTCTTGTATGTACAAATGTTATCCCGTAAGGCTTGCTGTAAACCCTCCGCCTCACAGCTCCGGCGCAGTCTGTGCGCCGTGTCACAGAGACCAAGGCGTCCCCGCATAGTCCCCCAAATCTCTGTTCTCAGTGACCACATCTTGTGATCTACTATTTTCTCATGCACCGCGTTGCTGCACTGAGAGTAATTGCAGTGGCAAATGATCACGTTTCCATTATACGTAATTTTCTTTGACCCTGGGTTCCCTGCTGTCAGGCAGATTCGGACACAGCACAGACACAAAGTTACGCAGCCGCAGTTCCAGCGTTATTCCCAGGAATTTCAAGGGCCATTAATATATCAAAGCATTTAGCTGACTGCATGTATTAAATATGTTTACTATTAGTCTTAGTTACATACATGCATATACATTATATTTTATACTTGACATGGGGATACAACAAGTAGACAATTGTAAACATGTTATAATATGTCAATGTAGGTTGTGAGAAATGATGAGAAAATGTATTTCAGAACATGTCATATATAATGCATACATGGAAAACTAAAAAGTGAGGATATTTGAAGCTGATTATATGAAGGGAAGTGGATAAGCCAGAAGTGAAAGAATGCCTAAGTGAAAGGAACAGGCTGTGCAAAGACCCAGAGGTGGTAAATGGGAACACAGATGGAAAGAAAACATAATCCAGAATATATACAGTAGCTTCTTTTCTCTGATGTCATGTCAATGACTTGACATAGCATGTAGCCTTTCGATGTAATCCTTTTCACTTAACATAATGCATTTGAGATTAGGGAAATCTGAATGCTTTTTGAATTGTGCTGGTAACTTATGTAATGTCATGTTTCCATCTTTCATTAATTGAAAACTAACAAAAAAGGAACCCATTTAAAGAGTAATAATGGCTTTGGGCTTGATATAAAATGTACCAAGTTATATTTTATATTCTTCAATATTATATATAGGATTTGAGTCAAGAAAGTAAATTACATTATCTGGTTTCTAAGCATTTTTTAAAATAAACCTTTTAGCTCATTATATTTACTTCATGCTTTGGCAACTAGAAACCTCAGAGTTAAGTTTTGTTTTCTGTTTCTGCAGTTTTCCTCAAGCAGTGATTTTCTGCTGTGATTGTGCTCTTATTTTGATTATTATGTCTCTTTTTTCTCTTTGTTATGGTCCTTAGTATATTCCACATGTCCTTTAATATGATCTTTCTGTGTGTTTGAATAAAGTTTTTATAAACACTGTTTTATAAATTTTCTACTAATATAAGTGGGTTTCTAAAAATAATATTGGGTAAATACCTGAGAGTGATACTGCTAAGTCATAGTATAGTACACACTTTTAAAAAAGCCAAACATTTGCAAAGTGTTTGCACTAATTTACCACAGCTTCAAACAGTACATGAATGAGGGTCTTGGTCTCCACACCCTCATCAAAATTTGGTATTATCAGTCTTTTAAAATGTAAGCTATTCTAGTGAATGCGCAGTTGAATATATCACACACCCTCATGACTGATGATATTATGTTGAACACATTTTCATACAATCTGAGGCCTTGACAACTGTGTCTTTTTGTGCCGTCTGTTCAAATATTTTGCCAAAAATCTTATCAGCTTACATGTCTTTTTGTTACTGATTTGAAGGATTTCTTATATATGTCAAATATAAGCCCTCTCAAAGTTTGTCAATATATTCTGTGTTTTCTTCTAGGAGCTCATCGTGTTTAAGTTTTATATTTATATTTATAAACATTTTTTGCATTAATTTGAGTATGTGGTGACATATTGTTTAAAGCTTTTTTCGACACAGTTGTTCTGAGCACCACAATTATTTCTTTACATGCGTTATACAAACCATGTATGTGTGCACCCATTTCCGTCTTGTTAAAAGGTACAATGGGTACATTGCACTTTCAGGAATCCGTTTGTGTGCACATCCATTCGAATGAGGCAGCACCAAACCAAAGTTCTTTAGGGGCACTCCAAGGACAGGAGCTAAGGACAAGGTTTTTATAGAGAAGATGCTGCAGCAAAGCAAATAAATGATCTGACTGGTTATAGGTTATGTAGTTGTTTCATTTGAAAATAAAAAGCCTCATTGGTTGTCAGTGTTTTGTTGTTTTTAAGTTTTATTTTCTTGGATTTGGGTACATTGATTCTGGCTTAGGTTTTGGTTTGCACATGTAGGCTGCCAAAGCTTTAGGGCCACCTCAACCTACTAACCTCCTTGTTTAATTACTTTAAAACTCTCTAATATCTTACTTTGATTTGTTTTTCTATCCAATGCTAATACTACTCTAGCTTAATTATCACTGCATTGCATAAGTCTGGAATCCAGGATCACCAGTCCCCAACTCCATACTTTATGTCACAGTTATTTTACCTAGTCTCCTTTTCTGCTTTTCTCTATAAATTTCAGGATTGACTTTTTCTTTTGATTAACAGAGTTTATTTGGGATTCAATTGGACTTACATTATGATTATAGATCAATTTTAGAACAATTAATATTAGGATATGTCTTTAACTAATAATAATAACATTTTACTTACATAGTATAAAATTTAACTCCAATATTTTATGATTTTCAATGGAAGATTTGTACATATTATTTGTTTAACTCATCCTTATTGTTATATTCTATGGTATTATTGTAAATTGAGTTTTTATTTTATTTTCTAGTTTTGAGCTGCCACTATTTAAGAATAAAATGAGTTTGGGTATATCAATCTTATATTCTATAACCTTTTAGACCTAATCTGTAAATTCCACTCATTTGAAATTTCTTGAATTTTTCTATGGCCCCAAATATGAGGTACCTTGTTGAATGCTTGGTACTGGTGTTGGGTATTGTATTTCATAGTGTTGATTGATAACGTTAGTAGATAGTTTCTATTTAAAGCTTATATAGCCTTAGTGATTATTGAGTTGGCTTTTTGTATCAATCATTGGGAGAGTGGGGGCAACTCTCCGTGATTATAGATTTGGTTTTTACTTACTTTAACACCATTTGATTTAGTTTCCTATAATTTGAAGCTCTCTCCCTAGATAAATTCATGTTAGGTTCCTTACATCTTTATTTATAAATTGTTCATTTGTCTTATGAAATTCCACTTTTAAATATTAACTTACATGCTTACCTTGACATCTATATTGTCCAATATAAATGCAGTCAAACTTTTTCATTTTTAGTGATCACATAGTATTTCTTCTGTATTATTTTTATTTTCCATTATCCTGTGTTTCCATATTTAAAGTATACTTTTTCAATCTTACATAATATACAAAAATAAACTTAGAATGGATTAAAGTCTTAAATGTAAGACCCGAACCATAAAACTCTGAACAGAAACTGCAGGCAGTAAACTCTTTGGCATTGATTGGAACAATATTTATTTGGTTGTGTCTTTCTGGATAAGGGCAACAAAAACAAACAAAAATAAATAAACAAATGGGTCAAACTAAAAAAGGTTTTTCCCAGTGAGAATAACCATCAGCAAAGTAAAGACGATCTACTGAATAGGAGAAGGTATTTCAAAATGGCATAACCATTAAAGGGCTGACCTCAAAAATGCATGCATAGCACATACAATCCAACATCTAAAACACAAAAAGACATGGCTTAAAATTTGGCAGAGGACCTGTAGATACATTTCTCTAAAGCCATATAGATGTACAATAGACATGAAAAGATGCTCAGCATCATTAATCATCAGGGAAATGCAGGTCAGAACCACCATGAGATGTTGCCTCATACCTGTTAAAATGTCCATTATCTAAAAGACAACAAGTAACAGGTGTTGGAGAGAATGTTGAGAAGTGGGAATCCTCATTCACTGTTGGTGAGATTGTAAATTGGTGCAGCCATTATGGAAAATAGTATGGGACTTCCTCAAAAAATTAAAAACAGAACTATCACAGAACCCAGCATTTCCATCTCTGGGTATTTATCTGAGGAGATAAAAAAGATGTAAAATGAAGAAGACCTATGCACCCATTCACTGCAACATTATTCACAATGGCCAAGATATAGAAGCAAGCAAATGGTCTATTGATAGGTAAAGGGTGAAGAAGATGTGAAATATTACTCATCAATTAAAAAGAATGAAATCTTGTCCTTTGCAATGACATGGGTGGACCTAGAGTACATTATAATAAGTGAAATAATTCAGACATAGACAAATTCCATATTATTGCATTTATATATGGAATCTAACAAAAATAAAACAGTTGAACAGAAAAACAACACTGACATAGACACATTAATAGAATAAACAAAATGATGCTTGCTGGAGTTATAGGAGGTGGTGGATTGACAAAACAGGTGAAGGAGAATAAGAAATACAAACTTCCCATTCTAAAATAAATAGGTCAAGTGAAGGCAGTGTTTAGCACAGAGAATATAGTCAGTATTATAATGATTTTATATGATGATAGATGGTTACTAGACTTACTGTGGTAATCATATATTAAGGTATATAAATGTGAAATCACTATGATATACACCTAAAGTATAGTTTACATAATTTAAAAGTAAAATGTACCTATTATAGACAGCAA
This sequence comes from Carollia perspicillata, assembly GCA_004027735.1. Classification (NCBI taxonomy): domain Eukaryota; kingdom Metazoa; phylum Chordata; class Mammalia; order Chiroptera; family Phyllostomidae; genus Carollia; species Carollia perspicillata. The sequence continues at coordinate 57,444 of PVKM010003175.1, forward strand.
ACAGGAACTTTTTATTCATTTTAACTTTAAGATAATTACTGAACTATTTGAGTTTAGAGCCACATCTTGCTCTTCATTTTCAATTTGCCTCATCTTTTTTTTTATCCTTCTCTTGACTTTTAAAAAATCAATTTGGTGTATTTGAATAGAAAATCAGGCAGAAATACAGATATAGATATACTGGTTTATTTCAAGGTTCTTTCTATCTACACATTTTTCTGTTGCTTTTAATGGTTGCTATAATGATTAGAGTAGGTTTTCTTAAAAACTCTCGATCTGCAGAAAGAGAACAGTGTGCTACTTCATATGGTCCCTTCAATAAGCTATGAAAAAAAGAAAGAAAAAGCCATAAAAATAGAGAGAGAAATAAAACTCTTATTAATTTTCAATTAGAGTACTTATGCATGTGAAAAATCATTAAGAACCTAAGTAAAAATGACTAAGTTTAGTGATCATTTTCTTTTCTTTTGTTTTTTTTTTTTCAGGTCTTGTCTCTATACTATAATGGTGATGTATACATTACATACATTTCTTTTTATAGCTTTATATCTTTAGGTTATACATTATCTTTATGCTTTTATGGTGTTGAGTTTGTCCTAGAGGAGAGTTGGATTCCTGCTGAAGTTTTTTTTTTTTATTCTATACGTCTTCGTTTTATTTTTAGAGCAAGTATATTTCCTTTCTAATTTTAGTCCTAGTGTATTGCATTTACTTATTGTTCTTTCTCTTAAAGCATGTACTTGCCAGAAGCTCAACTAAATTTCTTCTGATTCTTTCAAAGTCCCTCCATTCTAGATGGTCTAGAATTCCAGTATTTTCCTGAAATGCCTTGCAATTCCTCTCTAAATCTCACAGCACTGCTCTCTGGAATGTTTTGTGAAATCTTGCACAGAATATAGACGAGGACCACCAGGGAAATCCTCCAACTCCACTCAAATCCATCTTCTCCAGCACTCTGATCTACAGATTATAACAAACGAAGCAACTTCAAACTGTAATTTTTGCCTGCACAACTTAGTGCAACTGTCCTTTGCTCGGGCTCCATGTAGCCCTGACAGAACGTCCAGGTATCATCTCACCTTATCATATCACGTTCTCTCAGCGAGGATGATTCTGCACCGCACGCTGTGCCCGAGTCAGTAGCTTCGCATGCTGCTGAGGTTTACTGTACTTTTTAATGGAAAGAGAGCACATCTGCCATAAAGTACTCTTCAATGGCTGAAGGGAATTTCCCCAAGCCCTCCAATTGAATTTTTGACTGCTGGAAATATTTTTTTCTGCTTTACCTGGTCCGTGAGAACAGGATCCGTGTTTATCTTCCTCAACAATTTTTCTCCAGAATCTCCAAAAAGCATCATATGTAAAACATTCTCTCTGAATATTTATTAAACATACGACAATAATGAGATCATAATATATTGCTGGGAATATATGTATTTTACATTAATACAATATTGATAATATTTCAAGTAAGTAAAATATTTCTCTATTTCAACACAAAAAGTAAGTAGAACACAAAAGCAACAGGGAGTATTTAGCTAAGGTTAAGGCTCCCTAAGAAATCTCAGTCACTAGATATCAAAGTGCTCAAAATAGAGACAAATAATTTAGAAAACTAGGATCTGAGAAGATCGGCAGTCAGAAGTATAAGATATTATGAAGCGAAATGTACAATGAGCATCTAATCCTATGATTTCATGTGATAAGTATTTTTAACTGAACATGTAACATTCAATTTCCTGGACAAGTCAAATTGTAAAGTTGTCTTTCAGTGAATGGGGAACCATATGTGTAAAACAGAAATGTGGAATTTCTGAGGGAAAAAATGAGAAAGCCACTGATATTATCAAGTTATTGGTATTAGGGTTCTCCAGAGAAAGAAACAAAAATCAACAGGAGATCTGTAAGAGCAGGATGGAAAATTACTAGGAGAATGTGGCATAAGAGCACATCCCTCCCCCTCCCTATGTGTGTTCCAGGAAGGGCAGTTACCCCAAGTGTTCCGGGAAGAGAGGGGGCGGAGGGTTAGTCAAGTAGATAACCACCTGGACTAAATGTTGATAGAGTCAGCTAGGAAAGGCCGCCAAAATTTGCCCGCCAG
>PVKM010003176.1:0-59490 GCA_004027735.1 Carollia perspicillata
TGTCTGTTCAAGTCCTTTGCCCATTTTTTAATTGGGTTGCTTGTCTTTTTAGAGTGGAGCTGTGTAAGTTCTTTATATATTTTGGAGATCAAACTCTTGTCTGAGGTATTATTGGCAAATATGTTTTCCCATACAGTTGGTTCTCTTTTCATTTTAATACTGTTTTCTTTAGCTAGGCAGAAGCTTTTTATTTTGATGGGATCCCCTTTGTTTCTTCTTTCCTTTATGTCCCTTGCTCTAGGGGACATATCAGTGAAAATATTGCTGTATGGAATATCTGAGATTTTCCTGCCTATGTTCTCCTCTAGGACTTTGATGGTGTCACAACTTACATTTAAATCTTTTATCCACCTTGAATTTATTTTTGTGTACGGTGGAAGTTGGTGCTCTAGTTTCATTTTTTTTGCATGTAGCTGTCCATCTCTCCCAACACCATTTGTTGAAGAGGATATTTTTATTCCATTTTGTGTTGCTGCCCCCTTTGTTGAATATTAATTGACTGTAGAGACTTGGATTTATTTCTGGGCTCTCTGTTCTGTTCCATTGTTCTATCTGTCTTTTTTTTTTTTGTCTATACCAGACTATTTTGATTACAGTGGCCTTGCAATACAGTTTGGTATCAGGTATTGTGATCCTTCCTACTTTGCTCTTCTTTTTTAAAATTGCAGCACCTATTCAGGGTCATTTATGGTTCCATATAAATTTTTGAAGTGTTTGTTCTATGTCTGTGAAATATACCATTGGTAGTTTAATAGGTATTGCATTGAATCTGTAAATTTCTTTGGGTAGTATAGAGAGTCCTCAAATTTTATCATCACCAAAATTTTATTACTTTTTTCCTCCACTAACTCCACTGAGTACATCTGTTCACCAAGAAATCTGCTGTGCCAGTGAACTAACTAATTTGTATGAGAGAACAGAGCCTGGAGAGGAGATTTATATTTTCCCTTTTATCCTCTTCAAAGAATGAAGAGGAAATGGAGTAAGGCTCTGGAGATTATAAAATAGAGCTTGAGAGCACATGGTCTCTTCCCTAGCTCTCAACTTGGCAAGTGTCCATGGCTGTGTCTGAACTTTATATAGAGAAGCCCTTCTCCCTCCTTCTGTGCTCAATCTGGCTTAGCCTATGGGCAGTAAAAAATAAAGGGTGCATGAGCTTGTCAGCAACTCAAGGCTTTTGGAGGACTTGAGTTTCAAGGAGATGTCGCAGCCCGCTGCGGCAGGGGGGTTCGTAAGTCAGGGTGAGGGATGATATTATTATTGATTAATAATAATAATGGAGAGGTCCAAGACTCAGCCGGTCATGGCGAGTTTATTGAAAGAGACTAAAGCTTTTAAACACAGTGCCTCAAAAGCTACAGAGCGTATATCAGTCATGTCCTTGAGATAAAGCTTACAAGTTCCCACAGGACAAGGTTCTCATAACACATACTTCCTTGCACCTGCAAAGAAGGCCATGCCTTCCCCCTGCTCATGGGAACAACCAGATAATCAGCAGTTGGGAGGCAGTCTGGGCCCAGAACGGCCTTGAGGCTAGATACCAGGTTTCTATCACCACTCCCACAGTGAGAAACCCTCTCCTTAACCCCTTATGGCCGCTGGGCCCCTACAAGGAGACAACTCAGGGGTTTGGCAGACAGCCCTAAAATGTGTCTACGACCACTTGGGCGATATTTGTAATCCTAGATGGGTTGACAGATAGATACTCAGTACCACCTAGCTGACATAAGGACAATCATGGAACCTCCCTGGTTTGGAGGCATTTGTGTGCCTCCCCAGGTAGTCTCAGAGGTAACTATGGGAGAGATGATTAAGGAGGTACCTGATAGTTATAGAGATGAAGACGATGAGTGGATAAACTTTGGCTTAAATGATAATGTAAAGTCATTAAATCCATGAAGAGGTTAGGCCTTAAGATTTTTGAATTATGTAAGTAACAATCTATAAATTAAAACCCAAATATTAATTTAGGACAAAGGTAATTAGAATAATTATATGCTTTTACTATAATTAAATAATTAGAATTAAAGTCTTTAGAAATATGATGTTATAGTTGGCATAGGAATTGTTATTCATGTATAGTCCCTTGTAGTTTATAGATTCTTTTCATTACATTCTAGAATTTCTGGGAGACGAAGGACCTTAAATTGGAAATGTGACATAGTTCATCTCTTTCCATTCAGATATGTATAAATGAGGCCCGGACTGATAAAGCTAGTATTAGAAATAAGCTTTCTTTTTCTAACCAAGTGTTTTTCTATTTTTATACCATTCCTTCTAGCCATTTTTAATATCCATGGGCCATAGCTATGTATTACAAGAAGGAAACTCAGCAAATGTATAGAGAAATTAGTAAACTGTGAACAGCCAGATGCACTGTTTGCCCATTTCTCTCATCTCAGCTCCAAAGAGGAAGTACTTTGGTGTTTTGGGTAAAATTGGGAAAGACGTCTCAAGCTGGTGGCAGAGTGTCACATTGGTTAATAATTAGGGAAAGAAAAAATTGCTAGGCTTTCTTTCTCAGCACTACTTAAGAAGCTACAGTACAGACCTCAGAAGAAAGAACCATCATGGTGGCAAGTTAGAGCAGGTAGGGTAGAAGTTATAGCAACTGGTCTAGAGAGAATATTTGCCGGCTTAGTTGGCTGGAGGGAGTTGGAGAGGAACTTGCACCTGGGTCCAATGGAAGACTCTGAGGCTGGTCATCCCAGGTCTTTCCAATAGAGGGCAGTCACAGCTTGGCTTTTCTCAGACAACCCGCAGGTTTCACTTCCAGGTCTGAACTAACCTCGGATCCCAGGATGTGGGCTAAGACAGCTGTATTTCTAATGCAGGATGAGTCTTCTCCAATCCACAAAGAGGGAAAAGGCATCTACTGAGGTCTCAAGTTCCAGAGAGGATGTTGGTGGAAATCTAGCTACATTTTCTCACGCCAGGCACAGAACTGAATGTCCATCCACATAAATTTTCTTTTCACTTCACTGCTCTCAAATTTGGTCAGCTCTCTCTTTGAAATATGTCTATTCAGAATTCAGTATGATTTTGACAAATGCTTGACTGAAGTTTTGGTAATGTAACTAAAAATTTCTTGCAAGAGAGAAAAATATAGATGACTGAAGGTGGACATTTTTATTTTATTTATTTTTTAAGGAGGACTTTATTTCCTCACACATTCAAACACAACTTCTCATCTTCTTTATTTCAAAGTCCAAAACAATCAGTTAAGTCAGAGTCTTGTCAGAGCCCCCATGTCATTTTAGTTGAGTTAGTATGTAAAATGCTTACAATAGTGCCTGGTACATATGAGAGCAATGTGAAGGTATTAGTTATTTTTATCAGTTTTTTTTTTACATTTTTAGGATTTTTAAAATTATTATTCTATTACAGTTATCCCAACATTTCCTCCTTTGCTCTCTTCCACTTAGTTTACCCTGCTCCCACAGTCAATCCTTGCACTGTTGTCCATGTCCATGGAACATTCATACATGTTCTTTGTCTAGTCCCTTCCCCTTCTTCCACCATTATTTTCCCCCAATCCCTGATGACAGTCTGTTCCATGTTTCCATGTTTCTGATTCTGTTTTGCTCATTAGATTATTTTGTTCATTAGATTCCTTTTATAAGTGAGATCATATGGTATTTGTATTTAACTGACTGGCTTATTTCACTTAGCATAATAGTCTCCAGTTCCATCCATGCTGTCACAAAAGGTAGGAATTTCTTCTTTCTTTCTGCTGTGTAGTATTTCATTGTGTAAATGTACCACAGTTTTTCGATCCATTCATCTACTGATGGGGACTTAGGCTTTTTCTAGCACTGGGCCATTGCAAATAGTGTCACTATGAACATTGGGGTGCATAGGTTCTTTTGGATTAGCATTTCAGAATTCTTAGGGAACAATCCCAGCAGTGCAATCACTGGGTCATAAGGCAGTCCCATTTTTTCATTATTTATTTATTTTAGTTTTTAAAAAATATACATTTTACTGATTATGGGATTACAGTTGTCTCAAGTTTTCCCTTTTGCACTCCCAGTACTCCCATTCCCTTGGCAGTTCCATTTTCAATTTCGTGAGGCAACTCCATATTGTTATCACAGTGGCTGCACCAGTCTGCATTCCCACCAGCAGTGTACTAGGGTTCCCTTTTCTCTGCATCCTCACCAGCACTTGATTATTTATTTATTCATGATAGCCATTCTCACAGGTGTGAGGTGATATCTCATTAAGGTTTTAATTTGCATCACTCTGATGGCTAGGGATGCTGAGCCTCTTTTCATATGTCTGACAGTCCTCTGTATGTCCTCCTTGGAGAAGTGTCTCTTCAGGTCCTTTGCTCGTTTTTTTTTTTTAATTTTGATTGTTTGTCTTCTTGGTGTTGAGTTGTGTGAGTTCTTTGTGTATTTTGAGGATTAAACCCTTGTCTAATGTATCATTGGAAAATGTGTTGTCCCACACAGTCAGTTCACTTTTTATTCTGATCATTGTGTCTTTAGCTACGCAAAAGCCTTTTAATTTGATGTAGTCCCATTTGTTTATTTATTTCTTTATTTCCCTTGCCCTAGAACATATATCAATAAACATATTCCTATGTGGGATATATGAAATTTTACTACCTATGTTTTCCACTAAGACTTTTATGATATCATGGCATATTTAAGTCTTTTATCCATTTTGAGTTTATTCTGGTGTATGGTATAAGTTGGTGATTAGTTTCATTTTTTTTTTTTTGCACATAGCAGTCCTCTTTTCCCAACACCATTTATTGAAGAGGCTATTTTTACTCAATCATATGCTCATGTCCTCTATGTTGAATATTAATTGACCATAGAGATGTGGGTTTATTTCTGGGCTCTCTACTCTGTCCCATTGTTCTATAGGTCTGTTCTTATGCCAGTACCAGGCGGTTTTGATTATAGTGGCCTTGTAATATCACTTGATATCAGGTATTGTGATCTCTCCAACTTTATTCTTCTTTCTCAGGATTGCTGTGGCTATTTGGGGTCTAATTTGGTGCCATAGAAATTTCTGGAGTATTTGTTCTAGATCAGTGAAATATGTCATTGGTATTTTAACAGGGATTGCTTTGAATCTATAGATTGCTTTGGGTAGTATGGACATTTTAATGATGTTAATTCTTCCAATCCATGAGCTGGGTATATGCTTCCATTTATTTGTATATTCCTCATTTTTTTTCTTCAGTGTTCTATAGTTTTCTGAGTATAGGTCTTTTACCTCCTTTGTTAAATTTATTCCTAGGTATTTCATTTTTCTTATTGCTATAGTAAATGGGATTTTTTCCCTAGCTTCTCTTTCATTTAGTTCATTGCTGGTGTACAAAAATGCCATAGATTTCTGAATATTGACTTTGTATCTTGCAGCTTTCCCAAATTCACTTATTAGGTTGAGTAGTTGTTTAGTAGAGACTACAGGATATTCTGTGTACACTATCATGTCATCTGCAAATAATGACAATTTTACTTCCTCTTTCCCAATTTGGATGTGTTTTATTTCTTTTTCTTCTCTAATTGCTGTAGCTAGATCTTCCAGTTCTATGTTGCATAAGAGAGGTGAAAGAGTGTACCCTTGTCCTGCTCCTGATCTTAAGGGGAACACTTGTAGTTTTTTCCTATTGAGTATTATGTTGGCAGTAGGTTTCTCATATATGGCCTTTATTATATTGATGTATGCTCCTTCTATTCCAACTTTATTGAATGTTTTTATCACAAATGGGTGCTGGATTTTATTAAATGCTTTTTCAGCATTTATTGATATGATATGTGGTTTTGTCTTTCATTTTGTTTATGTGGTAGATCAAATTTATTGATTTGTGAATATTGTAGCATCCTCATATCACTGAGATGAATCCCACTTGATCATGGTGTATGCTCTTTTTTAATGTATTGCTGGATCTAGATGGCCAATATTTTGTTGAGGATTTTAGCATCTATGCTCATCAGAGTTATTGGCCTGTAATTTTTCCATGTTGTGTCTTTACCTGGTCTTGGAATTCAGGTAATACTGGCCTTGTGAAAAGAGTCTGGGATTCTTTCTTCTTGAATTTTTGGAATACTTTGAAAAGAATAGGAGTTAGTTCTTTGAATTTTTGTTGAAATTGCCTGTGAAACCATTCAGTCCAGGCCTTTTTTGTGTCAGGAGTTTTCTGATTACTGCTGCAATTTTGCTAGTTGATATTGGTCTATTCAGGCTTTCTGCTTCTTCTTGATCAAGTTTAGGAAGATTGTATGTTTCTAGAAATTTATCCATCTTGCCCAGGCTGCCACTTTCTTGGCATATAGTTGTTCCTAGTAATTTCTTATAATCTTTTGTATTTCTGCAGTAATGCTTGTTACTTGTCTTTCATTTTTGATTTTACTTATTTGGGTCCTCTTTCTTTCTTGATGAGTTTGGTTAAAGGTCTTCTTTTAATTCTTTTAATATCTTTTATTTTAATATCTTTAATATTTAATATTTAATATCTTCTTTTAATATCTTCTTTAGTCTCTATGTGATTTAATTCTGCTCTGGTCTTTATTATTTTCTTCTTCCTACTCTCTCTGGTCTTTGTTTGTTTTTGTTCTTTTAGTTTTTAGATGTAGGGTTAGGTTGTTTGTCTGAAATATTTCTATCTTCTTCAGGTAACCCTGTATTGCTATGAATTTCCCTCTCAGAGCTATCTTTGCTGTGTCTCATAGGTTCTTGGCTATTGTTTGTTTATTTTTATCTGTTTTCAGATAGTTTTTTATTCCTTCCTTGATCTCATTGTTAACCTATTCATTATTTAATAGCATGTTATTCAGTCTTCATGTATTTGAGTGCTTTTGTGTTTTTTCCTTGAGGTTGGTTTCTAGTTTTAAGCCATTGTGATCCCAGAAGATGCTTGATATGATTTCAATTTTCTTGAATTTCTTGAGGCTGGTTTTGTATCTTACTTTGTGGTCCATCTTTGAAAATGATCCATGTTCATTTGTAAAGAATATATATTTTGCTTCTTTGGGGTGAAGTGCTCTGTAAATATCAATTAAATCTACTTGGTCTAGGGTGTCATTCAATGCCACAGTATCCTTGTTGATTTTTTGTTTGGATGATCTGCCAATTGTTGACATGGGGTGTTAAGATCCCCTACTATGACTGTGTTGCTGTCTATCTCCTTCCTAAAGTCCTCCATGATTTTTGTTATGTATTTAGGTGCTCCTATGTTGGGTGCATATATGTTTACAAAGGTTATATTGTCTTGTTGGACTACTCCCTTAATTATTATGTAGTGAACTTTTTTGTCTTATTATGGCCTTTGTTTTGAAGCCTATTTTGTCTGATATATGTACTGTTACCCCAGTATATTTTTCATGTCCATTTGCTTGGAATATTTTTTCCATTCCTTTAGTTTCAGTCTGTTCAGATCTTTTGTTCTGAGGTGCAACTTTGGTATACAGCGAATATGTGGGTCTTGTTTTCTTATCCATTCTGCAATCCTGTGTCTTTCTATTAGAGCATTTAATCCATTTTTTTAAGGTTATTATTGATAGGTATTTATTCATTGTCATTTTTCCCTTTGTGCCTGCATTCTTATTCTCTCTCCCTCTCATCCCCCCTCTCTCTACTTCATCTTCTTAAAGTAATTTCTTTAGCATCTCTTACAATGCTGGTTTCATTGAGATGTGCTCATTTAGCTTTTTTTGGGGTCTGGGGAGCTCCTTATTTCACCTTTCATTTTAAATGAGATTCTTTTTGGGTAGATTAGGATTGTTTGCATGACTTTGCCTTTCATTATTCAGAATATTTTTTGCCATCCCCTTCTGGCTTGCAGTGTTTCTGTTGAGAAATCAGCTGATAGCATTATTGGAACTCCCTGGTATGTTACTAGCTGCTTCTCCTTTGCTACCTTTACATTCTGTCTTTGTCTTTAAATTCTGCCATTTTAATTATGGTGTGTCTTGGAGTAGGTCTCTTTGAGTTCATCTTGATTGGAACCCTCTGTGCTTCCTGAACTTGTGTGGCTTTTTCCGTTACCAAGTTAGGAAGTATTCTGCCATTATTTTTTCAAATAAGTTTTTTATCCCTTGTTCCTTTTCTTCTGGAATCCCTATAACATGAATATTATTACTTTTCACATCGTCCTGCAGCTCCCTTAAACAATCTTGGTCTTTTTGAATGTTTTTTCATTTTGTTGCACTGACTGGGTGTTTTGTTCTACCTTGTCTTCCAAGTCACTGATTCAATCCTCCACTTCATCTAGCTGCTGTTAATTCTTTCTTGTGTATACTTCATCTCATCTCTTGTATTCTTCATTTCCTGCTGGTTCTTATTCATAGTTTTTATGTCCTTTTTGTGGTGATATTGTTCCCACAAAGTTTCTTGTAGTTCTCACTGAGTTCCTTTAGTATCCTTATAACCATTACTTTGAACTCTATGTCTGATAAATTGCTTGCCTCAACTTCATTTAGCACTCTTTCTGGAGATTCTTCCTCTTTTTTATTATTTTTTTCTTTGTCTCCCCAGTTTTTGTGGCTTTTTAAATTTGTTTCCATGTATTAGATTGATTTGCTTTGATGCCCTGCCTTTGTAGATTGGCCTTCTGTGGTAAGAATCCTGTGGATCTCCCAAACTTTGGAGCTGGATATGCTAGGGATACCCTTTGTACAGTCTTTGTGTGCTCTCTTGTTGCAATTGGGATTTGGTTGTTTTTGGCTTGTTCATTGGTGGGTTCTCCCCTCAGGCTGGCTGACTGAGAGTCACACCCCCACCACATCTTATATACTATTGTACAGGTGCTGCCAGAACAAAATAAAACAATACAGCAAATAAAAACACACACCAGCAAACTTACCCCTCAACTGCCACCATGATATAAACAACAAATAAGCTAAGATTTATAATGGTGGAAAGAAAGTATGATTATTATATGAAAAAAAGAATATGAGGTGACTAATGGGAAGAAAAATGATTTTGAGAGGCTAGAGGGAGGAGAAATATTAAGAGTAGGGAATAGAAACAAGGCAAAGAAAAGGAGAAAATAAAATTTACCATGTAAGTAAAATAGGGAGGGAATGCTGCAAACTGGAGTAAGACAAGGGAATAGTATGATATGAGCTTTGGAGAAAAAATAGTAAAAAAATAGAAATGAAATTGCAGTAAAACAACCACCTCAGCAATATCCACAACAAAAGAGCAAAGATTGGTAATAGTGGAAAAAGAATAATAATATTATAAGAAAGGGAAAGAAAGAAAGAAAGGAAAAAAAAGATTGTGACATGTCTAAAGGAAAGAAAACTAATTTTGATAGGATAGAGGGAGGAGAAATAATAAGTGTAAAGGTTAGAAACCAGGCCAAGAAAGGGAGAGGATAAAATTTAAAATGAAAATAAGACAGGACAGGAGAAAGGTGAAATGAAATAGGACAGGGGACCTGTAAAATATGAGATTTAAAAATAAAAAAAATAGTGAACACCTAGGGATAGAATATAAGGAATGCAATAATAGTCCCAATATCAATAAAAATTGAGCAAATATTAATAAAGGTGGAATGACAATAAAGATATAACAAAGGGGAAAAGAGTGCAAAATGACTAATGGAAAGAAAGATGGTTTTGAGGGGATGGAGGGAAGAGAAACAGTAAGAGTGAGGAATAGAAACCAGGAGTAGAAAGGAAAAAAATAAAATTGTAAACAAAAATAGAAAGAGAAGGGTGAAGGGAAAATGGAGTAAGAGAAGGGAAGAGTAAAATATGAGATTAGAATTAAAACAAATAAAAATTAAAAAGTAATAGTAAAAATAAAAATATATATGAAACATAAAATAAAATATATAATGAAATAATAGGAACAAAATTGAAGACAAAGAAAGTGTTAAAAATATGTAGGTGAAAAACAACACAAATAGTGAAGAAAAATGAGGTGGAATTCATCTCAGCAGAATCTAGTGTTTGTTTACTCACTGTCCTCTTCTTTGGGATCCACAACCCTGATGTCAGATGGTGTCACAGTCTAGCCCTGGGCAGCCTGTATGAGGCTATAAGTGATCCACAGTCTGTAGCTGTCTCCTTCAGACTTGGTTGTTTCTCACTGTTCTGCCCTGTGGCTTTTTATCAGCACAAGGCCTAGGGTCCTAGGGTTGGTTCATCCAATGTCTGATAGCACTGCATGTACCACCTCCACCTGCCTCCAGAGGAGCCCTCTGCTGTGATCAGGAGGGTGGGTTTCTCCGACCACGTCCAAGGAGATACTGTTGTTCAGCCTCCAGGGAAGATGGTAAGTATTTCCTTTACCTGCACCGCACATCTTTGTCTACTCCACATTATTTCTGCAAATGTATGATTTCCAATGAATTAGCCATCTGTTTCATACATGGGACCAATCTGTTTAAAAGAGTCACCTCTGAGGCAGTCACATTTCTCTCCCTCTCTCCTTCATTTCTCCTCTAAAAGATAAATAAATAAAATCTTTATTTAAAAAAAAGAGTCACCTCTTTCTTCGTGGCACTGATGGCAGCTCTGTGTGAGAGTTGAGGTTGAGTGGGGCCCTGAATACTTCTTGCTGCACCAATTTCTAATCTCCCTGCTATTTTCAATTGAATAGGGCATGAGAAGGAGCCAGCATAGCATCTCATTAAAATTCATAATGGGGTCCTTTGGAGATTTTCTTTCTTTCTCCTATGGATATGTGCTTGGCAAGGAGGTTCTTGAGGTTGGCTTTACTATTCTGTGAGAGGGAGATTGCAAGCCTCAACGTGGGGGATGGGCACACCTTCCCCTTCCCAGAGGTTTGTGTCCCTTGGTTTGGGTGGCCCTGCCTGGCTGCAAGGACTCATAGATGCTCAGCTGTAGCCCATCCTTTCCTGCCTCACTGCTCTCACAGGAGGCTCAGACCCAAATCCTCCATTCTGCTTGCAGCCCCCAGATCGCTGACCATGCTGGGTGGTGCCCTGCAATCTCTTCATGGTGCAGCCTTCTACTCTTCCTGACCAGCTGGGTTCAATGGGCATGAACCATGCTTTGAATTTGGCTTCTTTGCTGGCAGGTCAGCTGCGCACCCATGTGTGTTCCCTGCTCAGCCACGCCTCCACTACCCTCTTAAAAAAAGGCCCTCTGTGACACCCCCACTGCAGCTCCCAGCCATTGCCTGGCTCTAAAAGGCAAAAAGTCATTCTAAGACAGGGCAGGACACAGACTTCCGGTGCCTCTGAGAATCTTGGGAACCAGAATTTCTCTGCTGGACTCTCCTGGTGGGCTCTGTAGCCATGGACATGCTTGCTCTGTGTGTGTAGCTGTAGTCTCCCAGACTCTGTATATCCTCCCAAGTGTCTCCCAGTTAGGACTGGGGGTTCCCTGTGCAGAATTGGGCCCTGCCTGCTCTAGGAGGGCCAGGAGCCACCAAGCTGTGCTTTCTCTCCTCTGCACTCTCCTTTGATTCAGGCACCTCATGTCAGGGTTTTTCCCTAAAGGTGAAAAAATTTAAGTATTTAAAAGATTTAAAAGTATATGAGAACAACCTAACCTATTTGAGGAACTTAAAACACCTGGGAAGGCACTTATTACTCAAACAATTATTTTGCTAGTCACTCTTGATAATGAAGGGTAGCAGAATATGACACTTCAAAATATGCCCTTTAATACAGGGTCCAGTAGAAGTAAGTCCTGCTTGAGAGTAGTTGGTAGAGTAATAATATGGGTGTAATGATTTATAGTTTTAATTTAGACATTTCACCTAAAATGTCATATGGTGTGCTTGTGTGTGATATTGTTATGTTACAGAATTACATGCATATGATTTTGTAACAAAAGATTTTGTAATAAAAAAGTGGCGTTATTTGTGCTGGATCCTACATATTGATTATTTTGAGCTTTGGGCACTTGAAAAACAGCAAATGCAGGGAAAGGCTTTCTTTGAACTCCTGTTATCTGCCTAAAGACAGATCCTCCAAAAGGGAATCAATTGTCGTAAATCCTGGGACCTTCCTCACAGGAGAGGAGACTAGAAAGCCACACCACACCTGGTAAACTTTAACACAAACTAACATATCTCCCATCTACTATTCTAAGAGTCAATTCATCTTTTCTAAATATCATATACTTTCCCCTTTGCCTATTAAGATGGTACTAAAGGTTGAATTTTAAGGCACCTTGAAGAGTTACTAATTTTTCTCTGGGTTTCCCCCGTGTACAGATGAAGTATACATGTTAATAACATTCTTGTTAATTTGTTTTTTACTATAAGGATCTCAGCTAAGAATTCAGACAGGCAGAGGGAAAGGTACATTTCCTCCCCTACAATGGTTTGTTCAAGTTTATAGTCTACAACTTTCTTAACTAACTTTGTAGTTAAAAATAAAAAAAAATGGAAATGCTAGGTCATAAAAAGGATGCAGTTTCTGCCTCTCACTGTCTCCTGGAGAAATACAGGGTTGTGTGCCCAGATCTATGGGCCACTGAGGTGGGAGTGGTTTTGACAGCTACAAATGCCAATACTTTTGTGGTGCCAGCTTATACTATGACAGAACCTGGGCTTGGAGGACTTAGATATTAATCCAATTCATAGTATGGGGACAGAAGCTCCCTGAAATCTATAGACTAGAGTCACATAGTAGAAAGAGGAGGTTTATTCTTCCCTGTCCCTTTTAAATTAAACTGAGAGAGTTTTCATTTTGAAGACTCTCCAGTATCCCAGAGTGGCAGTGGAGACAGAGTGAGAATGCCAGGCCACAGTGACATTTCCTTTCCCTGTGACTGAGACATGCATTACATATGAGATAAGCATCATGAGATAGAACTGCACAACCATGACCAGTCAGTTCAAGGTTAGAAAATAACCGTGTTGTCTGTTCAGAAGTTGACAGGACACTTTAGAGAGTTTTTGATTTGTGGCATAATTTCTGATTCATTTTTGTTGCTTCTTGGCATCTCATTTTGGGTTCATCAACAATCAAGACATAGACAGTGAGGAGCCTTGTCGCCTGCTAATGTGAGTTGGTGGTGTTTATTA
This sequence comes from Carollia perspicillata, assembly GCA_004027735.1. Taxonomy (NCBI): domain Eukaryota; kingdom Metazoa; phylum Chordata; class Mammalia; order Chiroptera; family Phyllostomidae; genus Carollia; species Carollia perspicillata. The sequence goes on from PVKM010003176.1 coordinate 12,976, forward strand.
CATGAGCTTAGTCACTACATTGCTTCTGCCTGAAATCCTCATATGCCCAATTCCTGCCAGCTGCGTAAACACATGCTCCTCATACCGTAATTTCTAGGTGGCCTACTGAGCGTCTAGGGGCAAAGTACATTAGAGAACTTTATGCTGAGCCAACAAGAAGTAGTAAACATTCCTGTTTCACATGGAATTCGTGCTGACCCACGTGACTTCTCCACGCAAAGGATATCATGTGATTTATTGTCTTTGTACACACACACATAGCAGCAGTAGGCCATTTTTTAAATCTTGCGGTGACATCTGGCATTCTTTGTTATTCTGATGTCCTATCACAAACATGGTAGGTAAAAGTGAAAAGAAACAATGTACCCCACAAGTTTTATAGAAAATTATCATGAATCAGATACATCTTCCTCAACTACTGGTTTTAAATATGATTTAGAGGTTTTAGATAAAAAAGGTTCATCTCTTTGTGTCATATCTTGCCATAAAAAAATCTCATATTTTATATAATATATATTATTTTTCTTTCAATGTTCATTTATACAATGACTTTTCACGGTAATATTAGCAGCTTAAAACTATCACATCTCACAGTTAATATGTGACTAAAAGTGCACATTAAAATTTACCAAAATGGTGATAGTATATGTCTCGGGACAAATAATTTGGGGCATTATAATACAAGATAATACAAATACACAGGAGTGCAAATATAAACCCTGGTAGTCTCTGCAGTGTGTTTTCCAAATCCGATTCTTCATCTTCTTGTTTGAATTCCAGAGGCAGGGGTCAGTGCTTCATCCGTTGGGTTTCTTTTTAAAAAATATATTTGGTTGATTATGCTATTATAGTTGTCCTGTTTTTTTCTCCCCTTTATTCCCTTCCACGCTGCATCCCCCTCTCACCAGCATCTCTCCTCCTTAGTCCATGTCCATGGGTTGTACATATAAGTTCTTTGGCTTCTACATTTCCTGTACTATTCTTACCCTCCCCTGTCTGTTTTGTACCTGCCGATTATGCTACTTACTCTCTGTACCTTCCCCCAATCTCCTCCCTCCACTTCCCCACCTCCATGTGATCTCCATTTCTGTGATTCTGTTTCTGTTCTAGCTGTTTGTTTAGGTTTTTTTTTTTTAGGTTCAGTTGTTATTAGTTGTGTTTGTTGTCATTTTACTGTTCATAGTTTTGATTATCTTCTTTTTCTTAGATAAGTCCCTTTACCACCTCATATAATGAGGGCTTGGTGATGATGAACTCCTTTAACTTGATCTTATCTGAGAAGCACTTTATCTGCACTTTCATTCTAAATGAAAGCTTTGCTGGATAGAGCAGTCTTGGATGTAGGTCCTTGCATTTCATGACTTGGAAAACTTCTTTCCAGCCCCTTCTTGCCTGTAAGGTCTCTTTTGAGAAATCAGCTGATAGTCTTATGGGAACTCCTTTGTAGGTAACTGTCTCCTTTTCTCTTACTCCCTTTAAGATTCTCTCCTTACCTTTAATTTTGGATAATGTAGTTATGATGTGCCTTAGTGTGTGCTTCCCTGGATCCAACTTCTTTGGGACTTTCTGAGCTTCCTGGACTTCCTGGAAGTCTATTTTCTTTGCCAGATTGGGGAAGTTCTCCTTCATTATGTTTTCAAATAAGTTTTCAATTCTTTGCTCTTCCTCTTCTTCTGCCACCTCTATGATTTGGATGTTGGAATGTTTAAAGTTGTCCCAGAGGTTCCTAAGCCTCTCCTCATCTTTTTGAATTCTTGTTTCTTCATTCTGTTCTGGGTGAATGTTTATTTCTTCCTTCTGCTCCAAATTATTGGTTTGAGTCCCAGTTTCCTTCCCTTCACTATTGGTTCCCTGCATATTTTCCTTTACTTTACTTTTCATAGTCTTCACTTTTTCCTCTATTTTGCGACAATACTCAAACAATATTGTGAGCATTCTGATCACCAGTGTTTTGAACTCTTCATCTGATTGGTTGGCTATCTCTTTATCTCTTAGTTCTATTTTTGGAGTTTTGATATGTTCTTTCATTTGGGCCATATTTGTTTGTCTTGATGCAGCTATTATGTTGTAAGGGGCAGGGCCTTAGGTATTTGCCAGGGTGGGGCAACCCACTTTGCCATGTTGTGGTGCTGTATGTGGGGCAGGGGTCAGAGAGGAAACAATGCTGCTTCTTTGGCTCTCAGCCAGCTTTCAGTCACTTCCCTGCTACCCACAAGCAAATTGGGCCCTTCTTGTGCTGATTCCTGGGTAGGTGGGTTTGTGTACATTCAGGACTCTGTGAGTCTCTCTAGTGAACTCTCCTGTGAGGCTGGGAGTTTCTTCCACCACCACAATACCCAGAGGCTTTTAACAGAGGTTTTGAGGCTTTCTTTCCCTGTGCTGGAAACCAGGGTTGTGCCATCTGTCTCTCTCCCAAGTTATTCTTCCCGATTTATCCGCATGTAAATGCGGGACCGCCCAGTCCTCCAGCTGCTGCCTTACCATGTGTCCTCTTCATCTTGGCTGTCAGTCTCTGTCCCTTCTACCATCTGAATGCATGTTTCTTCTTTAACTCCTTGGTTGTTAGACTTCCATTCAGTTAGTTTTTCTGGCAGTTCTGTTTTTGTGTTTTTTTTTTTTTTTTAATTTGTTGTTGTCCTTTCTTTTGGTTGTGCAAGGAGGCAAAGTATACCCATCTATGACTCCACCTTCACTGGGAGGTTTGGGGTTCCTATTGTAACAGATAATTGCTCTATTATGGCTCTTTTGATATTTCTGTTTTGTGGTTTACATAGCCTGAAATCTCTGAAGTATAAGCACTATGGGTCCTTCATATGTTGAATACCTGCATGTCATGCCTGTGCTTGGTACAGGTGTTTAATTTGTGCCTACACAATGAAAGAATGGTTCTTTTGATGTCATTTTGCTTAAATCTATTTTGGGTTCTTAGAATACGGTTGTGATTGACATTTGACCTAGTTTAGAAAAATTCTCCCAATGACAGGCAAAGCTGGTTATTACGCCCTGGAAAGTTCTTAGAAGGAGATGTGATCTGCTTCTGCTTTTTCCAACTTGAGAACTTATCTGTCAAACCATCTGAGTCTATGCTTATTGCTTATTGCTTATTCCTAATATTTTTCTCAGACAAGAAGTATTAGTACACAGTATCGATGTCTTTCTTTCCTTCTTTATCCACATCGAATTTGTTTGATGATTCCTGTTCTGTTGCAATATAACTCCTGGAAATATATAAAGAACCTTGTGAAAATGAAATGGTTATGTTACCTATGGATTCGTAGTGACTTCCTAGGCGTTGGTTCCTAATGTAGCCGATGTCGTTGGGGTCGGGATCTTCAGATGAGGCTCTGCCTCCTGGGGAATAAACAAGCTGCACTGGGCCGTGGTTCTTTCATAACGAAGCTGCAGTGAAAAATGGATACCTCCTAATAACCTTATTAATTATTCAAAAATATACTCAAGACTTGTTCGCATATTTTATGAGTTATATTCGTAAAGTTTATAAAAATTTGATTTAATGAATTATTGAAACACTGTGGGAGAAGAAAACAATCGCAATAGCGACAGACAAAAAATGACTTTGAGTCAATTTGTGAAATTGTACTTCAGAATTGCACATAAAACAAAGCTTTCATACACCTGGATCGTTCTTTCCTTTTCCCTAGAAAAGGGCAAGTAATTTTATATAGTTTCAGTAAGTATTCCCCTACTTTTTGTGTTTTTCATAAAAGTAATTGTTATTGTGAACATTAAATTTGCATAGAGTATGAATGGATATTTCAATATTGTCATCTGTTAATTTTTTACTTCCATTATACACACTATTTAGAGAAAAATATATTTGAATGAACTTCATTTTCTTTTAGAAGTAATTGTTCCCTTTTCTTATATTCCATCCTTGATTTGTGAAGATTTGTTACTTTATTAGTGATGCATCAAATGATACTCTAGTAGCCTGAGTTAATAAAACTTTGTAAGGGCTAATAGAAGAATAAGTTAGGTAATAAGGAGAAAATCATTAGGTTTTAGTGAAGTAGTATCTGCCATCCTGATAACCCCCTTCTTTTTCTCATTAGCATTTCTTATGCAGTAAGGCAGCCATATGAACTAGTTAGGTAAGTAGGTGACACCAGGCTTCAGTGGGTTTGAGTCTTGGTGCCACCACTAACTAGCTGTATGCACTTAACCTCTCTGTATTTCAGTTTTCATATGCAAAATGGGCTGGATAATAATAATTTATGATAGGATTACTGTGAAGAGTAGTAAAATAATGTATAAAGAAATTTAGAATAATAACTAGTATGTACTTAACATTCAATGTACCTTTGCTATTATTATTAATAGTAACAGTCTGGAAAAAATACCAATGTACTTAATTCATATATAAATTTAATTGTGAGCAAGGGACAAATAATACCAATTGTCTCATTTTGTAGAAGGGGGAAACAGAGGCATATAATTTCATTAGCTATTTATCCTAAGAACTATGAGATAAGAACTATACTTGAAGATACCTTTAACAACCTAGTGCCTTATTCACACCAGAAAGTTTCTCCTTTACTGAAAATGACATGATCATATAGGAAAGAAATTTTCTATGCATGTTATCTACATAATTCACACCAACAAATCATGTTCAAATTGTATGCAAGATGATCCCCAAAGGCAGGTGAGAATAATAAATGAACGATACTGGAAGGTAAGAAGGCATAGCTGGAAGAAGCCTGCCAAATGGGAGAAATCTACCTTAAGTCTCATGTTTTTCATTTCATGATGGTGAATTTGTCCTTTGATGCCTCTGTCAGTCACATTCTTGTAGGAAACAATTGGTATTTTCAAACTTGGTAGTGGGGACTTTTATAAAGAGATGACTTACAAGGATGTAGGCAGGCTTTAGGACAATCACAAAGTAGCGGTGCAGCACCATGGTTCTAGAGACAGGTTGGGGCGAAGCATATCACTCAGAGGGTTTCTGGCTTTGCTGAGTGTGACACAGCGAACACAAACTACCCTGATGGGGATCCAGAAATAAATGTCCCAGACTCACTCGCCTCCCAGCCACCCATCTCCACCAGCACCTCTGATCATCTGGAAGCAATCGGTAGTGGCCTGGCAAGGGGACCTGTGGACCTGTGTGTACAAGTCAGCCTCCAAGAGCACAGGGTAGAATGAGGAAGAATGGACAGACAAGAGCAAGTGGAATATGTGCAGCACGAATGCATAAATTTATGTTTGCGTCGATATTAAAGGAACTTAAGTACTTACCCATTAAAACCACCATCAGATTATTCGGGAGAATGGGGACTTCGGGATGGAAGGGTTCCTGTGTCCTGGTTTGGGCACCGTAGAAAAACAAGTCCTTGGCAGAAGAATTGATCTTCGGTTATTCAAATCCCTAAATGAATATTGAATTAGTTTTCCATTGCTATGGTAATTTTCGATTGCTATGTAACAAATTACCAGAAACTTAGAAAATTAAAACAGAACAAATTTATCTTGCAATTTCTGTAGATCAGAAGTATGAGTCCAGTGTGTCTGGACTGTCTGCTCTGAGTGCTGAGCGGCTAAAACCGAGGAGTTGTTCAGGGCTGCATTTCTCCCCTGACTTTGGGGCTCTTCCTCCAAGCTCACTGGCTGTTGGCAGAATTCATTTCCTTGAGGTCGCAGGGCCTAGTTGCTGTGTTTCTTTTAGTTATCAGCTGGAGAGTTCTCTCAGTTCCTACAGGGGGTGTACAATTCCTTTTGCCCCCCTTTGCAGTTCACAGCCTCGATGCTTGCACTCTTCCAGGCTGGCTGGGGCATGTCTCTCAGACGTCTTCTGGGATCAGCTGGAGAAAACTAGCTTTTGAAGAGCTCACACAATTGGGTCTGGCTCCTGCAGGTAATCTCTCTATTTTGAGGTTAACTGATTTGGGACCTGAGTGACTACACCTGCAAAATCACCTCACACAGTGGTTGGTAGAATAACTGGTGGAAGGTGTGTGTACATTAGGGACCTGGAATCTTGAGGGTCAGCTTAGAATTCTGCTTACTGCGGGCCAGAATGACTCCAAGTGGAATCGCCTGGGACTCTCCCTTCACAACCCCTGTAAGGTCTCATGTTGCTGACCTCTATAACCCAAGGTAACTTTGCGGCCTTTAGACTAGCAGGTTCTGCAAATGCAGAAGGCTTCAGGAGGCAGAGCAGACAGCATGGGTCAGGCTCATGAACTTCCAATATTTTCTGTTCATATAAATCTTTATGTCAGGTGGCAAGGTCATCATTAGTGACATTGTCTAGCTCAGTTTGGGGACCTCTCCCTGGATTCAGCAGGCACAGGTCATTCAAAATTGCAAATTCAGTCTCATTATATCAAATGTCAAATGCCCAATTGCATGTAATAATTGCTGTTCAATTAGTCGTAATAGAAAGTTCCTTCCTTGTCAGCCCCACAGACCCACATGGGTAGGAGGACTAGTATTTATCCAGATCTGTAAAGAGTTTAGTGACTGGAAGAAAATGGCAAAATGCCATTTCCAGAGTCCAGAGGGACTCTGGCAGGTGTTTACATCTAAGCTGCTTTACTGGGCTTTCTATGGATTCTTTGGAGAACATTCTTCCCACAATTTTTCCTTCTCCCTTAGACATGAATGTGTGCTGCTCATGAACATGTGTGTGGGTGTTCACACACACACACGGCCTCACTCCATTCCTCACATACATACCATACCAGGGAATCTCCAACTTGCATACCTCTTAATGCAAGTTCTCTCTTCCAGCTCTTGGACATAAAGCTCCTAACTCAGCCCCTATGAACCTGGACGGTCTTCTCCAATGGCATCAGCTGTGGGGATAGAGACTTGTGACTGAAATTGAGCATATTTTTGTACATTTATGATGCTTGCTTACACAGTTTGACAAATCTCTGTTATACTGTTCATCTTTTTGTAATTGATTTGTAGGTGTTCTTTCTAGTTTTCTAGATATTTATAATATTATAAATATTAGATAATTATAATATTTTGTCAGTTATATGACTTTCATTTGCATATCAAATCTTTTATTATTTCTAAATTTTAAATATTAGCATAAAGTTACCAATTGTTTCCCTGTTTCTCTTTTTTGAATTGATAATTTTATCGGCTTTAACCATATATTGTAAAAATCATATTTGATGTGACAAAGTAAAGCTTCATCAAAATTATTTAATTCTTGAAGATCTGATAACTGTAAAAAATGCTTGAATGTGTTATCCTTATGCTTTAAACGAAAAGGAAAATATATTTAAAATAACAATTTAGGTATATTGTCATATTTAAAACCTTTCTTAGTGTTTACCTAGATTTACAAAAAGTTTACTAAATGACAGAATGCCAGTCTGTTTAGAATAGAGCAATAAAGTTCAAGTAAGAAAGCAAAACTTAAAGGAGTAGTGAAGAAACTAGTAGTGAATAAACTGATATTTATTTTGCCTATCATTCAGTCACACAATTTTGCGAAGTATATATTTTTATTCACAATGTACAGATGAATACACTGAGCTTCAAAAATATTAAATTACTTGGCCAAGGAATTCAACTTTAAAGTTGAAATTTGAACTCAGGGCTCTTTGGTTGTAAGACTGACTATTTACCAGTATATCTCTTTGAATATCCAATTCATATGTCTCAAATACCTACCACTAAAAAAGAATTGACTGGAAAACAATTTGCATTTATATGCAATGCCTGCCAAGGTTGAGGTATTTGTGGAAGGGCTCAGCAGAATGCCTGACACATAGCCATTATTCTTTGTACTGACTTTGGACAAAAACATAGATGACGAGCAAATACTTTCTGGCCCTTGAAGAAGTCTTATCTTGCTTTCATAATATCTTTGATGATGATACGCTGCTTAGTTTTTCTTTTTCTTTTTGAATTGCAGGCCAAAGTTCCTTTTCAGTTTGATTGAGAGTTGTCAAGTGGGAATAAAAAAAGATGCAAGGAAATATCATCCCTGAGGTGCTGATATGCCCATCAGAAACCTTTTCAAGCACTTTTAGCTGCCTGACAATTTGAATTTTGACTATGTTTTAGTCCTCTGCGATATATTTAGAAAAACTGGTTGCAGAACATTTAGCTCATTCTAAGGGTCTAAAGATTTTAGAACTTTCTAATTTAGCTCCCTAACAGTCATGGATGATGTTGAGGAAAATTAAGGAATGTCGTAGTCTCAAATTCATTATGGATGTGTGGCAGCCTGTAAGAGATCCTATATGGTTTACAAAGGGCAGACCCTTCACAAGAAACAAGAAGTATTTTGAGTTCACAATAAGTCCAATGAGGCCTGGCCATGCCAAGAAGGCTTCCCTTGTGTTTACTACTTGACATGAAAGATGCAGATGTGTGTGAACAGCTGGCTGGAAGTGGCACCTGGTAGGAAAAGCACCCGTTGGTAAGACATGAACAGCCACTGGTGTCAGAAAAATAATTTCAGCCCTACTGAGGACCTTGTGCATGATTTAACTTATCCATGAATAGAATTTATACCCTTGGAAACACATGAGGTTTGATTCTGCCAAGAATGAATATCTAAGTATATAAGTTACATGACGGCAGCACTAGGATACCATTTCAGTTCGAAACAGTGTGCATTTATACCCACAGAGTAGCTGAGGGAGAGTATGGCCCTTGGAAGTTTTGAAACGCCTGTTGAAAGTTCACTAAATCATTTTTTGAGATTTAGGGTTCATAAATCTTTACCCTTCCTACTCTACAGTCCCTTGATGAATTGAAGTTAGATTCAAGGAGGCAAAAAGAAATCCAGTTTATGGCGTTAGTTTTACTAATGGTTAAGCTGTAGTAGAAGACAAGGCGGGGCTTTCTATCTCCTGGAATCTTGACTGTAGGATCCTGACTTTACCTAGGAGTAGGCAGAGAAGCTGGAACTCCACAGCACACACCTGAATGTTCCTGGAAATGAGGCAGCTACGCCCAGACACGAGATAATATGAGCTCGAATACAGGTGGTTCATGTCTCCACAAGAGCTGATGGCCCAGTCCCCTTGCCCCTTCCTGTATTTTCATGCACGCCAAGCTCTCATCGCTCTCACCAAGCAAGAGCAGAGGTATGTACACAAACACACACGCACACTGCTCTGCCATCAAGAGCAGGAAAAACCATTGTTTCTGATGACCTATAGGTATTGTTACTTCTTTGGAAGTTCTACTTTCATTGTAAAATACTTTCAGCTCCACTGCAGATTCCTAGCAGAAGTGTGCCACCCTGAAAATCAACTGATTCTAACTAGAGCCAAAAGAACAATTACAACGACAATGGCAAAAGCAATAACAATAGCAACAAAAAACAAAGACATAACATTTTAATCTATATTATGTTTATTATGAAAATGAAATGCAAAAATCATATTTAAAATTTTTTCAAGGGTAAAGCATAATCGAATTTTGTTCATTCATCCATATAATTCCAAAGTCTTGATCTATCCTTAAGTAAATAATAACATTTCATCTATTTTCTAGGAAGTAGAATTTAATTGATAGGTCAATTTCTGGAAGATTGGGGACTTTCTTGAATAAACCATTTTATGACATTTGTATGTAGACATCGTGAAGACATAATTTTAGATTCTAATAGTGATATATTCATAAAAGGAACTTCATCATGGTATTACTATTTCTTCAGTAAATTTAACTTCCACTGCACTTTTTGTCTTTCTCTGCTGAGTATTTACAAACATGAGTGACTCTCACATTGACAGTTATAACTTTTTTGGGGGGGACACTTAAGTTAATACACATTGTTCAAAATAATTATATAAATTTATCTTGTAAGCAACAGTAAATATTGACAAACATCAAGATTTCAGGTATGCTGCTTTATAAACAAGTATGTGTTTAGTAGTTAAAAAACACAGTCAGCTATCATTGTTAACTATAGTGTTCTTATGGTTGGGTAACCTTTCATTTTTATCTAAGACATAAAGATGGCACATTCATTCTCTAAAACATGAATATATATTAAGTAGTATCATTAACTTTCTACTGAGAAGTGGCTATATTTGCACTTTGCCATACAGAATTCCCTATTAATAGGAAATTCTGCTATTTCCATTCATATCTTCAACCTAATAACCAGCCAACATATGTTTGTGTCAAGGAATTGTGGTCAAATCATAATAGGTTAGGAACCAGATCAGACTTGATTCTAATAGTGTATTTCCTTTCAGAAGAAATGAGAGAAACTCAAACATCAATTCACAGATTGAAATCGTGATAAGTTGAAAAATGTTGTCCAGCGTTGAACCTTTGGTGGCAAATGACTCTGATCTTATTGAGTCCATAGAGTATCACCTGTTGTCAATAATAGTAATTTATTTGAGTCTACCTTAAGTACTCACATTTGCTTATATTCCATTATCCTACCAACATCACCTGTAATTAAAGCAAGTTTTTTACTCTAGACTTCTCTTTGGTGTGGCTAAACACTGTTTTGCTGATCTCAAGAGAAAAGCTTCTACAATCATTTTTCATTTCATGTGATTAAATGCTCTTGAAATCTAGGGATATACCTCTAAAAAATATGGGGCTTTTATCAGCCTGTGCAAATGAACACACTAATAAATGTACAAATAGGATCTACAAAACATAATTGGTTTCCCAAGTGTTTGTCACTTTTACATATAAAATTAGGTGCTTAAAGAAACACTAACCCTTTGGGTACAGTATGTGCTCCAGTAAGATGCTAACTATGAGTTTTGTGGACCAGCTGAGACTTCCTAATTTTCCAAATCAGCTACCAGGGAATAACACCATTTAACGGAGAGCCTCTGACCCAATACTAAGATGTGTGAATCAGAACAGTCATAGAAAAATGCAGTTTTCTAGTAGTTGTTTTGTGATTTACTTAAATATACCAGTATGAATAAAATGCATTTGTGTGCAGGTATATGTGGATAAGCTATTTACAGTATGTTATGTATACATTTTTATGTGTAGAAAATGAAAATACACATTGATTAGCCCTTTTGAGGCTTTTGAATAAATGTTTCTTCTTCCTGCTTGCCTATAGCTGCTTTGAGGACTGAGAAAATTCATACGAGGTATGTACACAATCACACCCATAGTATGTACATCCTAGTCACACACTTAACACAGAGATGTGTGAGGAATGTAAATCATCCCGGTGGTCAAAGAACTGACCTTACCTGTGACTAATGGCATGGTTAATTAGCCCTGGCATATTTAGTAACATGCCAATGTACTGATTACTATATTCAGCCTCTGTGATAATTAAGTTATCTACTTTTGAAGAGGATTTAAAAAACCCAACAGCCCTTTCTGACCTTGAAAAAGAAAAGGACTGTTACTGAATACACATGCACACTTTTTCTGGCTTTATTCACTTTTGTACATGTGCCTACTTTATGACAGAACTTAGCCTTAAAATGTAATATAGCATGTTATTTTTTTCTACACATAAAAATAGAAAACCAACCACTCACAGACCGTACACACTTACAGAATGTATTGACATACCACAACCAGCTACAGTATTATGCACAACACGTTCACAACATATTACTACAGCAGAGATAAATACATTTAGAAATTTAGTAATTGTTAGTATATTTCTTTCTTGAGTTTTCAGCCCCCATTGACCTTTCTTCACCTCAGTAAAGATATCTCAAGATGCCCTTAAAAGAAGAATTAGACTCTCCTCTCCTGTAGGGATTCAGGAGCATGACTACAATACTGCAATCTCCTGGTTTACCAACATCATTTTAGATATGATGGAAAACAATATAAAAATAATTTCCTCAAAAATGCAGTTAAAATAACTATTAGGGAATCTAATCTAAAGTCATTAAAAGATACTGATAAACCTGGGCAAGCTCTTTCTATGCATTCAATATAGTTTGCTCTGTACATAGCCTTTAGGTAATATTAAAAGCATGATATGAATCAGAAAAAACTTTGTTACTGCTTAAAGGTTTTTCTAAAGGATAGACAATTTAATTTTTAAAGCAACAAATAGTAATGCTAACAGCAATGTCAAAAAGCAAGCTATAATTTTCACCCCAGAAATAAGTGGATGACATTTCCACATCTTAAGAAATCAAAAAAGAAGTTGGCATTTCTCTCCCATTTAATTCTCTTCAACACACTTACATTACTTGGGTATCTATCTTCATAATAATTAGCATGTTGGATGATCATCAGTACCTTTTTCTGAAGTGCAGATTATGTGACTTTATTCCTACTGTTTTGCAGCCAGTAGACTTTGAGCTTGAACCCCAAAAGATACTTGATGAAGAATTAGTATTTAGGAATGCTCATCTAGAACATCATTTTCTTTCTGTAAGGCCTTATATGAGGCCCCTTTTGATATGAGTACTGGTGTTTTAGTTATTTTACATTTGGGAACCCATTTTTTTCATAGCTGAGGCTGGTAATCCTCCAGGCAGATTTCATTGCTTTTCTACATGCAAGCATCCAGGAAGAGTAATTGCCACATGTTTAACTTCTCCAGTTCAACAAAGTTTCTGGTTGGAGCTGTCTTGAGTGGTAAACTAGCGAGACTTTGGACTCCTTTTCTGTCTTGGCTGTTAGCCACATCCCCAATAATGCTCACTAGTACTGAGCGTCTTTATGAAGCTTATAAACAAGCTTTTCCAGCAAGAAAGGAGAAATGATACCTTTACTTATTTTAATCTGCGGGTTCCAGTCAGTGTTCACGGAGCAGACCATAATTACGCAATGGTGTGCCCACAGTAGGTGCACTTGCTGGTATAACTGCCTCTTTTGGCACATTATTGCTTGGCTTTGATTTCATAGTCAACAGTCTTTATTCTGATGATTACTATCTGAGATAGCTGGAGCTTAAACAAAACAAAACAAAAAACGCCCAAACAACTTGTAAATAACATTTTTTTGCACCATTCTTGACCTCCACAGTCATTTCACAAAAGCCCATGGTTATTTAAATGTCCTTTAAAATTATCATCACCTTGATTACCTAAGACCCAACAGTAATTTTTCAGGATAGTTTGTTATTTCTATTGACATACATATACAGATGTATTGGATTTACTCAGAGAGGTTATCTGGTTGTGACAAGTGAGTAGGTTAGCTGGTGAATGTTCACAGTTAAAAGTAGTTGTAATGATTCTGGCAGATGTCACTGATTACTTGTGAGACAGAATTTTTCCACCTTCGTCTACTTCATTTATGTCCTTGGTCACTGCAAATCAAGTTTTTTTGATTTCTGCAGCTAAGGAGAATTTTTTTCTGGGACTGGGATAAAGTTCATGGAAATCTGTTTCAATATTTACAAGACTCGTTTTTTACCCTTTTGCAAAAATGTCTACAATTTTGTAGACAACCTTAAGCCCATGTGTCCGCACAGATGACATTTATAATTACTCAGCCAGTTTCAGAAGGATGGACAGGAGATTCAGTGTATCACTTGTTACATGCCAAGTGGCAGCAGCTGACGGACAGTTGGAGAGATTCAACCAAAAGGGCCACGCACAAGGAACATTGCTAACAGGAAACAAATGCTCAGAAATGTCTATGACATAGTAAACATGAAAAAGACTTCTGATTTACTGTATAGACAAAACAAGGGTGGGGCCGAGATGGTTGGTCAACTCATTTATCCAGTATGTTGCTGAGTTCACTATATTTTTATCACAAAGGGAAAGTCACAGGCCTCATCTCTCAAATACCATTTAGGACAAGGCAGGAGAGAGTAAGCAGCATCTCCTCCATGGCAGCATTGTAGATGATTAGGAAATCAGACCTCTTCTGTAGGTCGAGGCCTACAGAAGACTGCAAGTGCCCAATTTTCGGTAAAAACACATTTACATATATGCAAACCTTATTCTAATGCATTATTTTTCTTTACACGGATTCTTAAAAAGTAGACAAGGGATATGGTGAATTATATGGTACTAGAAATGGACAAATTTTTTAATACTTGCACAATATGTTGGAGGAAGTAAAGAGAATTTCTTACATTTAGGCAGTAAAACAGTAACAGAGCGGGTACAGCAAAGGCCCAACAATTTACATTAATAGCATACTCATATATATCCTCTGTAAACACATTTTATAGTCACATCATACTATATTCTTCACGTGGTATGTACAAGTATTCCCAGAATGACAGGAACTCCTCTTCAGCTTTTTATTTTAAGACATCAAGCTTAATCCTATGAAGGATTTTGTTCCAAAATTCAAACTCTCAGGTATATGTTACACATGCATATTCAGTCCAATTTATTTAAATTTTGATATTTAACCCATAGCATGGAGAACACTGGTATCTGAAATAATGAGTATTAGATAATCCTAAAGATTAAACACCGTTAAGAGTCAAATAATATTAAAAATGGCTGAACTTGTCAAGGTAGGAAATCATACTCATATATTTTATAACTATTTCATTTTAGATGCAAACAAAAAGGTTTCTCGCTAACTTTGACCTAATAAAATGTTCAACTTATGCCACTGGTCCAAAACACACAGAGATTAATTAGGGTCTTACTATATATATAGTAGCTGGTATTGGCATTAAAACCCAATAATCCAGAAAGACATAATTGGAAAAGCACTGAAGATAAATATATGACAGCTGAAGGGATGCCATTTTCTTGTCATCATAAAAATAGAAAAATCAATATTTAAATAAAAAATTTTAGTATTCACTGGGTAAGCCGGACAGCATCTTAACATTTTGAATGTTTTATTATCTTCCAGACACTATGTTCTAACCCATCTCCCTTTTACAGTTAATATTTAATATTTAATTAATGAAACATTTCCTTCATTTATTTCAACAACTGAAATGCATTAAAAAGAACTAAAACATACCCAACATAATTTAAGGACACAAAGAGACAACTCTCAACCCCATGTGTGCCATGCAGGTAAGGAATAGCTGAACAACCCAAACGGTCCATCACTGACAGCTTCGCAGCCCCACCTGAGAGAGCCTAAGGCGTCACGCATCACGTCCTGAATGTCTGTGCTGCGTCACAGGGCAGAGTGGAGGCAGATTTTCAAGCTCAGGTGTTTTATGAGAGTACTTAGGGAAGTACAATGTAAAGCCACGGTTGTCTTGAACAGGCTCCTATCTTATTTATCCATTTGAGAACCTATGTCTGTTACTGTTTTTAAAAGCCTTCCTTCTATAAGATCCAATAAGAAACAAAATGAGAAAGCTTTTGTAATATTTTGTGACAATCTCGAGAGTATGCCAGAAGTAAAAATTAAAAGATTAAAAAAAAATTAAGAAATAAAGGTTAGTTCCAGCACAAAAAAAAAAACAAAACAAAAACAAAACCCAAACCAAACAAACCCCATTTCAAGTTACCACCTCAAACATTAAATTTTACTATGAGAGGCAAAACTAAAATATAAAATTTAGTTTTAATTCATTTAATTTAAAATTTATTTAATGTGCAACAAATGCCTACGACTCTTTTAGGCCTTTGCCTCATTTAACTATTTATAAATCATGTGGTTACTACAACTAACTCATGAAAATAAATATTATTACCAGATGCCAAATCCTTCCTTTTTTCTTATTTTAATGCAGGAACAGCCTGTTCTAGCTACTTCGCAGCAGAGGATCACCTGGGGCCCACCCAGCTGGAGTGGGTACTGTTGACAGCTGCCACTGTGTACACAGGGTGTTCTCTGTGTGCACACAGCGCGTATGCCAGCATGTGAGGGAGCACAGCCAGCAAGTGAGATTACATCCTGGAAAAGGCATTTCCGAAGGAAGTGAAAGGAACATTACCATAAATGGATATTTAAGGCCAAAAGAGAGGTTTAGACCAAATCTCCAATCATTAATAGTAATTTGATTTCTAATTGATGGTAATTTCTACTTTAGACAGCATTCTTAACAGAGGCTAATTGGTGAGAAACTGAAAAATGTATCACTGGAAAATTCATTATGAGCTCCAAGTACAACCACTGCTAAGCACCCTTCCCAGGCTCTGAGAATGCTGTGACCATGGCCAACT
Organism: Carollia perspicillata; assembly: GCA_004027735.1. Classification (NCBI taxonomy): domain Eukaryota; kingdom Metazoa; phylum Chordata; class Mammalia; order Chiroptera; family Phyllostomidae; genus Carollia; species Carollia perspicillata. Next base: position 28,986 of record PVKM010003176.1, read on the forward strand.
CAGGCAGCTCTCGTATACAGTCCAGTCATTTTGAAGGAAATCAATGGCTATTACTAATTTATTTAGGTTTGCCCTGTGGAGCTTGTGGTGTTAAAGTTCAGGTATGATTTCCCCCCAATGTTCAGCATCTGCAAAAGAGAATTAAAATGAAAAAAAAAAAAGCCAGAACAAAGATTTTCCGTTTTCATGTAAAAATGGCATTTATGAGTCTCCGGAGAGAGGCTACATGGCCATCTGTTTCATCTAGGCAATCTGAGAAGGCAATCTGATTTTCTGAATGCAAGGTGATGAGCAGTGTTCTCCCCACAACGAATCCAGGAGGGGAAGGCTTTCCTGGGCCCTAGCTCATTCCCCTCTTCCACACTCCCCCAATTCTCAAGCCACCGCTGGTCATCCTACCCCAGTGCCCTTGCAAGACACTTGTAGGTCCTTCGGACAGGGTGGATTTCTGCAGACGTGTGAGGGCTGAGCTCAGACAGGTGCCTATATTCTCAAGGACCAAAGCTCAATCTGTGTTTTAGTAAAGGCCTCTCTTTTATTGGGTTTGAAGGATGAGACATGGTGGTATTTCTCTTAAAATCAGTGAGTTTGCAGAGGTTACCTTTTTGCTAAAGGTTAAAAACCTAAACATTTACATGATATTCATCTAACTTACAAAAACTGTAACGAAGCTTGTGTTCTATTTGCTGTTGACTACATTTTCTATTAGAAGCCACTGAACCAAATGAAAAGAAAAACACAAACTGCGTCCTGTTTACAGGAGTCTAAATTAAACATACTGTTTTTGTTACTCTGGAAGTTTCCTTTTCTTTAACACAGAAGGAAGAACATTTGTCAGTTAATATTGCAAGTAGAATGTTTTGGAGAATACCTGTACAACATAAAATTTAGTATTATCAATAACTTGGTGACTCTTTTCAAGAATTTGGTGACATGTACTTCCTCTAGGGTAAGGAACTATGAATTTAATCTAGTCAGAATCACAGAGATGCACCGTGCCTTCAGTGCTGGGAAATCTCTCTCTATAAATTCATGTTTTATGTGGGAGGTGTTAATATGCAACAGCATAGCTAATTTCCCTAATATAACTTTCTTAAATTTATTTAGAGGAATAACAAGGTTTATACAAATGATTATCTGTAGATGTTTATAAATATAAATTCATATTTGGTATTTTACAAATTTAAATGCTTTTACTTAATGTCATTTGGCCTAGGAATGAGTCAAATTTGTTTCAATTCTTTACATCATAGTTCTTATCAGCTACTTAAATTTTGTGTGGTAAGAGCATTCTTATTGCAATAGGACTAGAAAGTATAGCCAGCAGTTTTGCTAATAGCGTTTTTGGTATTTTTAACACAAAGCAAGGATTGTAATGGAAATACCATAGTGTGATAAATTGAGCCAGTAATGCAAAATGACACATGTATAATGATACTGCTGATTTTATAAGCAACAGCATATTTAAAAAAATCCAGTGAATCTATTTCCTCTTAATTAGGGTCATAAAATTTCAGTGAAGCTTTCTTTTCTCTTGTTCATTCTGTCACATCAAAATGATATTTTAGTTTATGAATCTCTACTCAAAGGGCCCAACAATTCTTAATAGTAATTTCCTATAGTTAATACTTGCTTTCTCTTCCGGGTCTGTCAGGAAAAAGCTAAGTAAACCTTGACATAGACGGACACTTACGATGACCCTAAGCGTGTATGAGGGTTCCCACACTCGTTTCCTTTCAGTCTAACACCGCTGAAGGGGCAGGACGCACGCAGCAGTTGGGGCGTCGGAAGTTCTGCAGCACGGACTGCAGAACGCTGTGCTGCCTACCTTTGAGTTTTTTATTTGAGGAAGTATCAGAGGAAATGGATCTCCGGGTCTGGCTGTCCGGCGCTTTGGCTGATTTCTCGTGTTCCCGGATTTGTCTCTGTAAATGGTTCTGGATGGCAACGCCCAGGGACTCCGGATCCAGGGAAGCGCCGTACACCTCCCAGGTCATGCCCTGCTCGTCCCACACCACGTCCCTGACGCGCTTGGACTGTTTCAACTGCAGCTTGGAGTCAGCGCTAAGCTGCTTCTTCTTCTCTCCTGGAGTGAGGCCCACCTGCGCGGCAGCTGCTGTCACGTTTAACTTTTGCTCCTTGAGAAACTCGCTGACCCGGCTGCCACGGCGTGGGCTGGCTTTGACTGAGCGAGAAGGGGTCCTCTTGCCCGAACTAGGACTGGAGTCACCCATGGAATCAGATGGCAGGCTCAGGCTGGTGGCCGTCTTGGTCTGTCTATTTTCTTCTAGGGTGCCCTCCTGGTTATTTCTAACTGGGGAGGGCGTGGGATGCGCAGCTGACTCTGTGCCTCCACTTTCTTGAGATTTAGGATTGAGCAGTAGGGTTTTGTTCTCTGCCTCTGCCCTCCCATCTAAAATACCCATGCCCCTAGATTCTGGTTCTTTTGCTCCCTGAAGAGGCACAGGCTTCTTCTCTCTTGCATTTCCTTTATCAGTGGGATCCGAGCTCCGTAACTGCTCAGTTTTTATGGCAGGGCTGCAGGAGTTGGAAAGTTTGCAACCTGGGGCTGTTTTGTGGTTATTTGTGGTTTTCCCGGCAAGCTCAGATGGCTTAGTTTCAAATTTCCCGAATCCATGACTGGTGTCATCTTGATTTCCTGCATGGATAGAAATCTGGTCAACGAGACTAGCTTTCAGGGAGCTAGAATTAGTACCTGAAAGCTGTTTAGAGGTGGGCTCCGCCCTCGCTGGGGTCATTCCTGCTGACCTCCCATCTTCTTTGCAGGTATACTGAGCATTACTGGAGGCCACACTGATTGTTGAAGTATCGAGGACCTCACCTGGTAGGCTTACCAATTTACTATCCTTTTGGAAGGCCGTGGAAACAGCTGTGGCTGCCTGGATGTGCACCTGTGGCATGATGCCAAGGTGCTGCCCTGCCTCCTGGGGGCCTAGGGTGTTGACTGACAGCTCCAATGTGTTGCTTCTGCTGCTGTGGCAAATGACCTGCAGCTGCTCTTGTTCCAAACACTCAGGAGCAGGTGTTTCCTTTAAGAATGTGGGGAGGATGCTGGGGCTGGTGGAGACGGATCTGCTCTCAACACTCACCACTGCCTGCACCTCAGCATCTTGCTGAGCCCTTTTGGGAACTTCCTCGATTTCATCTTCAGCTTGGTTGGTCATTGTACTTGCTTCTTTGAACCTTGACACCTGATGCTGTGCTGGTTGAGGCATCTTCTCTGAATTTAGAGGAAACGTTGAATCTTTGCTAGTGAGGTGGGATGATTGAGGTGTCACAGAAGTCAAGGCCTGGGTGTCTGAGGTGGTGGTAGAGGGTTGTTCGTTCCATGAACATCCATCTCCTCTTGCTGGATATTCACAGGACCTTGCCTTGGAGTCATAAATGGCTCCCTGACTTTCCCCTTTAGGCCCACCTACAGGAGAGGAGGCGTGACTGAACATCCTGGCTGTTGGATTTGCAGTTTGTACCATTCTTTGGATTGAGTCTTGAGAGGGAAAATCACAGGGCACTTGATCTTTGCTGCTGCTATGAGTGCGTCCCACAGGACAGCTTGACTTCTCAGGTTGCTCCCCATCTAAGGTTCTCTGTAATTTCCCCAGTGTATCTTCAGATCCTGATGGGGCACTGGCATTGGGCTGGTCACCTGAGATTACCTGGTGGGAGTGCTGACTGGCTGGCATTGTAAATGCTGCATGTATAAGATCCTTAACTTCTGTAGCACATGGGGCTGGTGCCGTGGGCTTGCTGTTTCCTGGCAGCTGGCTATTATTGCCAGGGGAGTTGAGTGTCAGAGATGCTCTCTCTACCTCATTGAAGATGCCAGGAGAAGACATGTCTGGCTGGGTGGTCTCATGCTCATGGGCCTGCATCAGGGCCCCAGAAGCTGCTCTGGGACTGAGGTCTGGTTCCGTAGGCTTGCTGGGAAGGCCATTGGTGTTCTCACACAGGAGCGCTGGTTGTGGTTGAGGAGAGGCAGCCTGTCCCTCTCCTAGACCCTCTTCTTTTCCAGAAGCTGTGATCAGGGAAGTTTTTGCTGATCTGAGAGGGTCAGGTACAGTCCCCATGGAATTTCTCTTCAGGAAACCTCAGAGTTCTCCCCTGAGCAGTGCTCTGACTGGGAAGCTGTCGTAGCTCAGGGTAAAGACACTGTCAGGGATGGATGATTCCTCCGAAGGACCGATCTGCGAGTCAAGGAAACAGCAGCATTAATACGGTACAGCATTTAACAATTGAAAACACACCTGTCATTTGTAGATCTCATAAACACATTAAATCTTTTCTCCCCAAATTTGTTCACTTAAAAATATATAGATCTTGCCCTGGCTGGTGTAGCTCAGTGGACTGAGTGCAGACTGTGAACCAAAGGATTGTGGTTCGATTCCTAGTCAGGGCTCATGCCTGGGTTGCAGGCCAGTTCCCAGCAGGGGATGCACGAGAGGCAACCATACATTGATATTTCTCTCTCTCTCCCTCCCTTCCTCTCTAAAAATAAATAAATAAAATATTCAAATAAATAAATAAATAAATAAATTAATAAATAAATATATATGTATAGACTTTGAAAAGTAAAGTTTTGGAAAAATATTTTAAGGATACAGGCATTATTTTGATATATCAGCTTCTTTTTGCATCTCACTGCTGTCTAGCAAACAGGTTTTTAATTGTTTACCTAAGCATTTATAACTACCTTACAAGTCATTTGTGTAATCTGATTAACCAGTTCAGAAAATCCTGTAAAGCTACTGTGATCAAATCAATAAGCACTAAAATAGGCCTAAATAGACATGTGAAATAGAATATCAAGAAATAGATCCACATAGAAATGAGTATTTGATATATAACGAGGGAGGCATTTCAATGTAGTGGCAAAAGGATGGATTACTTAATGTAAAGGACTGGAAAACTGTTTATTCGTCTGGAAGAAAACGAGGTCTTTATCTTACACTAACTCCAAATATAAACTCTAGATGGATTTAGATGGATTAAAGGTTAAAATATAAATAAATAGAAAACAAAAAGATAAATAAATAAATTAATTAATTAATATTCTGTAAGAGAACCTAGGAACTATAAATACAATCTAGGGGCAGGGAGGGTAAGCTTCCTTTGGAAAGGCAGAAAATAGAGAAACTGTAAGAAAAACATAACAATGTGTACCTAAATAAAATTCAAAATTTTACATGGCAAAAGATACTATACACAAAAACAATAAGTTTGGGGGAAAAGTTTGCAACTTTAGAAGACAAGTAAAAATATCTATAACACAGCAGGAGCTCTTAAAAATGTACAACAAGACAAAATGTCTCACTGCAAAAACAGATAAAGAATATGAAAATGCAATCTGCAAGATAAGAATTCAACATACTCTATAAGCTTATAAAAGATGATCAAATTCATTTGTAGTCAGAGAAATGCAAACATGTAACAATTAGATTTTACTTTACAATGATTGCACTTGGAAAAACTTTTTAAAGCCATAACGTTATAGCCTGGGGAGACCCAGCTAAAGAAAGCATTTTTATAAATTGTAGCTATAAATATATGTTATTACAGCTTTCTTAGTGAAGCAGTTCAATTTTTAAAACTAAAAATACACATATTCTTGACCCAGTGATCCCAAATAGAAAAAAACATACCAGCAAATATATATGCATACACACCTCCTCACATATATATGTAAACATATACATATGTTTAAATATGTGATATGTAAACATACATACATATATCTATGTTTATTGAGATACTATTTGTAGAGGCGCAAACTGAAAACAAACTGATATCCATGAATAGGGAAATGGCAGAAAAAATCAGGGCATATCTCTACTGTAGAGCCTTATGCAACCATTACAGGAAACCATTCATTAGGGTGTAACTTTTCACTTGAGAGAGATTTCCCCAAGGAGTGGTTATATGAGAAAAGCATGATACAGAAAAGAGTATACATGTTTTTATTTTTATAAAGCAATGACTTAAAACATACATATGTATATGTTGTGTGTGTGTACAGACACATTTGTATATGATTATATAAATTCTAAAAATATTTGGAAGAAGACATATCAGGTATTAAATAGAGGGAGTGTGATGAGCTGGAGACAGGGAAAGAGGGACGGTGGGACCCAAAGGTGGGAAAATACTGAGTTTAAAAAAGTGTATCTCAAAATTTCTTTCTGTGCCTTTATGTATAAACATTTTTAAGGGAAAAAATCAGTGAATGACTGTGTTTTGGTATTACCTCTATTTCTCATAGACACTGTGACTTTATGCTAATCACTTAATCTTTCTGGGCCCTTAATTAACTTATTGGCAAAATGAAATATATAATTTCAAAGGACACTCCTTGTTCCAAAATGTAAGGATCTTATGTATTTGCATGTGATGGATAAGAAATCAAATAGCACAGTCTTAACTCAGGCAATAAAGGGTCAAAATAAGGCAAAGGCAAATTTGGTTGGGCCCAGATTTTGAAAATACATAGTTTTATCTTTTGCTTCAATGTTATTTGGCTGACCTACAGTCACATGAAATATCACAATGAATCCAACTTATTTTCTCCCCCTAGTCAGCTTTTCCTTCTAATTTCATTATTAATGGTAATTGGTTTGCAGAGTTTCCCATTTTCGGTTTTGACTACTTCCTGCTCATTCAGAGCACTGCCCCAGGTTTGCACTCCTTGTCTTCCTTGCCGGGATTCTCCGGGATTCTCCGCTGCTGCATTCACTTGCTGTGCCCCACCCCGTCGTCCCCTCTCTTTCTCTTATGTCTGTCTCTATGATACCTTTCCTCTCGCTCTGCCCTCCTCATCATGAAGAGGTTATTCATTCTTCATGGTCCTGCTTAAACTCCATTTACTTTCTGAGGGCCTCTGAAAACTGAGACAGTGGTCCTTCCAAAGCCTCCACCTTCTCGACCCCACCCCGAGACTTTCCCCCTCCCCTCACCAACTGAATAGCAGAAATCTTTAGCCTCCAATAGGTTAGACACATCAAATGTTAAAAAAGTATAATTACTTGGTGGTTTAGAGTGAGAATATGTCTTTAAAGTCAACCAGAGTAAAAAATGTCAACCAGGGGCCATTAAAAAGATTTAACCTCTAAGTTTTTAGAGGCTGCAAACAGGTGGTCCACATCCAGACTGAAACCCTCCTCCCGGTGGGGTGTGTGTGTATGAATGCGTCCTGCATGGTTTCCCTTTCCTCTCCTCTCTTCCCCTTTCTTTTCTTTCCTTGCCTTTTTGAATAGAAGAGAACTTGAATGAAACTCCAGATTTCTCTCTGGTTTCTCTTTAAAAACTTGGAAGGCATGCATTTCCAGGAAGCAACACTAGATGGCGCAGACAAGGGCTGTTTCCCTTGATGGAATGGACCCTCCAGGGGCCCTGCGCCCCACCTGCTGTTTCACTCCTTTACATGACTTATCTGGCCTTTGGTGGGCACCTGAGTTTGAGAGCTTTGCTCTAAAAACACTGATGGAGTAGAATTCCCAACCTAATTTTTGGTCCTCTGAAGGCAATTTGGCATTGTGTTTAAGTACATGGAAGCAGGGGCCAGAATCCTGGATTAGAGTATCCCTGCCGTATGTATTTGGGCAGATAACCCCTCAGGGCCCCAGCTGAATCTATAAATTGAGGATAATAGTAACAGGTCTGCCTCAGTGGGATGCTGTAAGGAACAGATTTAGCATTTAGAACAAACAGCATCTTAGCATATTTTAAGCACCTTGTGTTAGCTTCTCTAAAAACTTCAATATTTAAGCATTGATCTTTGTTAAAGAAAAAGTTATTCTGACATTTGTTAAAATGATAGGGAAGACTTATGTCAGGTGTCAAGATGACCTCAGGAGGTGAAAATGTTTAGTATTTCATTTTATGGCAGACTATATTCTTTAACGAATCCTCCATCTTGGCATTTAGATTATTGTTAAATTTTCATACTTTATATTCTCATAATAAACAGTTGTACTAAAGCATATTTATTTCTTTTTGATGAAAAATTTATCAGACATTTAAACCATTTTGAATAGTATGTCAAAGAGGCCTATAAACTCCCATGTTCAGTGTGGCACTGTTCACAGTCACTATGATACAGAGCCAATGTAACTGCCCGTCAGTGGATGAATGGATAAAAAATGTTGCAAATACACACAACAGAATATAATTCAGCTATGGGAAGGAAGGAAATACTGCCATTTGTGACAGCTTGGTGGATGCTGAGGACATTATACTAAATGAAATAAGTCAAACAAATACTAATACTGTATAATATCACTAATGTGTAGAATCTAAAAAAGCCAAACTCATAAAAACAGCAAAATAGTAGCCACAGGGGGATGGGTGCATGGGGAGACAGAATAGAGCATGTTTACTTGCAACAAGAAGTCCTGGATATCTAATGCAGTATAGTAAAATTAGACAACAGTATTGTATTATAATCACCAAACTCGCTAAGAGACTAGAACTTAAGTATTCCAACCACTAAAAAGAAATGATAATTATGTGGTGTTAGAGACGTGCTACTTATAGTTACAATGGAAATTATATTAAGATATATCAAATTAATATGCCATATACCTTAAATTTATACAATGCTACATGTCTAGTATATTTCAATAAAAACTTGAAAAAATAGACTCTCACAGGAAGGGACAAAGATCAGGTTTAGCTCCAAACACAACAAGAACCAGAGGGGGTTTACAACCAAGGAGCAGGTTTGGGGTGGGGGTCAATGGATGGAAAACCACCAAGAGGAGACATTGAGGGTAGGGAGTTCTTGCTGAACCACTTAACAGGTTTCTTCCTGGAGGCTGGCCAGGTGACAACTGTCACCTGGGGCTTGGCGGGGGAATTTAATCGCCTATTGAGACTGATCAGATATCAAAGGTGGGAGGATTCTCTCTCACTGGCTTAGCAGGATTCTTGCCAAAACTGGATGCTACAAGGACAGACATGGAAGTCCAAGATTATGGTGTAGTGCAGACGACAGCTCAGAGGAGCCTGACTAAATTTTTATCGAATGGGAGTCTGTCATCTGCACTACTGAACACGGATTTCCTTATAATACTGGCTATGGCATTATGAATTCTTTCTGAATTGGTCACAAAGTGAGTTTGTCCTTAAGTCTGGTGGCCACTGGACTCTGGATAGCAGGTCCCTTTGGTGCCTCTGCCCTTAAAATCATGAGCAAAGATTTAAAGCCTTGTTCTGGCAATGCACCAGACCTTCAAGGTAAACAACACGCACCTTTTACAGGGAAAGAAACTGAAGCCCAGGTGTCAACTAACCTACGCAAGGCTGAATACCTATAATTCTCATTGAACTGAATTCTAATGACTGCTAATGCCTGGCTGTCTCTGTGGTTATTTCTTTTTATCTGGAAAGAAAACGGAAAGGAATAAAAAATTTAAAAATACAGGTGTTGACAAAGTAGGTTTACATCCGTGAGTACACAAAACAGTTTATATTATTTATTAATTATTGTGTTATTTTCCGTAAGAACAACTGTAAACCTACTTTTGGCCACCCTGGAAATATACGTGTCACCAGAGGAGAGGGAGCCTTCTTTTGGCAAGGGGTTGAAACTTGGGGGCAGCCTGGAAGGCACTAACACTCACTACGATGACATTCAAACTGGCCACTGACTGTATGAAAAGGCCTGGCTTGCTAAGGCTGACACCACCGTGGCTTTTTGACAACAGTGGGTTCTACTACTATGTCACACTGCCTACTTTCCTAACAGTCACCCACGCTTAGTAAGAAAGGCAGCAGGGAATCTCATTCCTTTGTGACTTGTACCAAAGCTTCTCTGGTAGAAAGAACATTAGACAGAAGGACTAGAGAGGCTTGGCAGTCCTGGACACAAGGGGACCTAAATCCTGCTGGTCATGGCGCTAATCCTCCAGGCAGCAATTACCTTTGCCCACTTCCAGACTGTGCCTTGCTAGAACAAGGGCTGCAGGGTGTCACTGCACCTCTTCAGTGACATTGCACCAGTGTTACAGGGACTTAGGTGAGTAGCCCTGTCTTCAGCTGTCTGGCAGCAGCTTTTAGCCCTCAGATGGATGGTGCAAAGACACTTAGAGAACAGCGAGGCAAGGGGTAACAGACTATGGAAAGATGTCATCTGTTGCTCTGGCCGGTGTGGCTCAGTGGTTGGGCATTGTCTGAAAATCAAAATGTCACTGGTTTGATTCCTGATCAGGGCACATGCCTGGTTGCAGGTTTGGCCTGGATGGGGTGCGTAATAGAGGCAACTGATCGATGTTTTCTCTTACATCGATACTTCTCTCCCTACTTTTTCCCTCCCTTCCCCTCTCTCTAAAAATAAATAAAATGTTTTTAAAGATGTCGTCTTCTGTCCTATGCTATCGTATTTGATTTGCTCCCTTTAACTGGGAACCTTTTTCTAGATCACTTGCATCCTGAGTCCCGCAGGCCCTGCCAGTGCACAGTTTTAAGAAGAGGTGATTCAATCCCAGGAAACACCCATAGGCTACGAAAAGCAGTTCCACCTTTCTTTGAAAAAGTCACACCCTCGCAGTAATAGCTGCCTCAAATGCACTTTTCAAAGATATTAGCAGAAAAATTGGTTCTTCCCTTCCAATTGTGTCTAAAGAAAATCAGACTGGCTGAAGAGAAAAGAAGCCCACTTTGCTTAATGCCACTAACAGCGTCTTGTGGACTTTCACTTATAATGGCTACTTTAATAAAGGCTCATGAGAAACGAGAGGCATCCCTTCTTCCTATCCAGTTCTTCTTTGGTTCAACAGTGTTCTAGAAAAATGAATGCATGGCTTGTTATCTCATTGAATTCCATTGTAAGCAGGATTGGAGAAAAACAAAGAAGTAAAAAGGGGCTTTAACAAGCATGAAGACTCCAAATATATCCTCCCTCTTTGATCAAATGCAATTTGAAAACATGGCTTCTAAATTCACAACAGATTGGCATCATGTGGTACAGTAAGCACTTATTTATTGCTTCCTCTATTCCAGGCACGGTTCACTATGTGAACATATTTAGTCCTCAGATTAACTCTATGAGGATATACCTAATATGAGCTCCACTTTGCAGATCTGGAAACCAAGGAAAGGTCACACAGCAGTAAGTGGTAGAGACCAGATTTAAATCTGGTTACTCTGGCTCCAGAGTCCACGCAGTTAACCCGCTTTACACAAGGAACAGATAAGGGCATTTGGTGGGGGGGCGGGGAGGGGCGAGGCAAACTCACTGTCCTGGGCAACAAGCCTAATCAGATAATAGGAAACTCAAAAAACTCAATAAAAGCCTTGCCTTTACTAACTCAAACTAATAGAGGTAATCTAGGTAGACTTAACTGTATCTGCCTTAAAATGTTATAAAGCTTAAATGAAATAAGTTCGATTGTGAGCATGGTTTTTGGAAGATAAACAAATACACAATCATGAATTATTATTATTTTGACATGGCTACCTAAGAAGGCAGGACCTATGCATATGTTTTTATAGACAGCCCCCTTTACATGGCCCAACACTTAAATATAAGTTTGTGTTCTCTCACACTCACCTGAAGACCGTCATGTAGACACAGGGGTGTCCAACCTGCGCCTGTGGGCTGCATGTGGCCCAGGATGGCTGTGAATGTGGCCCAACACAAAATCGTACATTTACTCAAGACATTATGAGATTTTTTGTGTGTGACTACCTGTTATGATGTATTTAACGTGTGGCCCACGACAACTCTTCTTCTTCCAGTGTGGCCCAGAGACACCAAAATTTGGACACTCCTGGTAGAAGGAGAATCTTCTAGCTAACTTGAAGATTAACACAATAATGAGCTCTCTGTATCTTAAGTCATGTGGGAGACTGATTTTTTCCTCAGCAAAATCAGGACACATGTTCTAATAATTGTAAAAGTTGACCCCTCAGTAGCTCCATTTGCCTGTCTGTGGAGATAATTATAGCCAAATATCAAAGTTGCTGTTTAAAAGTGCCTAAATAGGTTCTTTTTTAATAAAATTGAACTCTTCTAAAAAAGAAGGGATTAAAATACACAGTTGTTTTGTTATTTTTCAACCTCCTCTAATCAAGCTGGCTCTTATCATTTACTTGGTTTGCCTGACAGATATTACAATGTTTTCCTTCTTTTGCAACTCAGCTTTGAAGGACTTCCATGGCAAGCTAATTCTAATTGCAAAGAAATGCACAAGGACCACAGGGCTAAGTTAAACAAGCCATTAGAAATAAACCAAGCAGTTCTGCATTTGCATTTTTTTGCATTTGCATTTAAAAATACTGTGTTAACTATGATGAAAGTTGCCCTGTATCCCAATTTTCTGCAGGATATATTTAGCACCACTCAACCTCACAAAAAGTAGTCTTGACTCCCTGACCTTGCCTCCCTGACCTTGCTGATCTGCTGCCCTTTTCTCTGGCTGCCCCATTTGCTCCCTCACCATGAGGTGCTCGTTAAACCTGGGCCTCCAGTCCACCTGCCTTCTTCCTGTTGAGGGGACAGTTTCAGGATGACTGGACGTGCAGAGGTTGGCACCTAAGCAGACACCCTGCTACCTGGCCTCAGGCGGAAAGCTCGTTAGTGATTTCTGCTCTTAGCTCAGGTCAGACACCTGTGAGAGTCTCTTCTGTTCCCACGTGTGGGTCCTTAATCATGCGGAATGATGGGGAAGTGTCTGCTCTCTCAGTGATGGGTATGGGTATGGATGTGAACAGGGAGCTGTGCGCGGAGCTGGTCAGCTGTGGCTTTTCTCCTCGGAGGGAACGCAGGGAAATGGAGAGAAGGCAACCTCTGCAAGGTTGACCTACTGCTCTTTGTAAGGAGGACCAAAGTGTTTGAGAGAAACAGTGGGGGCGGGTGCTCTGCTCTCGAGAATGAATGGTTTCCATGCTGAAGCCCAGATCTCCTTTGGGTTTGGTCTCTGAGTTGTGATTTAAATAAAAAAAAAGAAGAAAGAGAACCAAACAACCTGTCACTTTCCTTGCTTTATAGTCTGTGTATCATTAACTTAGGCATCAGAAAGTACTTAAAAGTTTTGATTTTTGCCCTGAAGGAGATTTCAATCCATTTGAGGAGACTAGACAAATTCAATCAAAAGTGATACATGAGCAATATAATATATAATTAAGTGACTGATGCTGTGTAATAAACTACATTTTATAGAAGTTCAAATGCTTCTTATTCAATTCGGATTTCCTGGTACAATTCTTTTTTTGGCAAGAAAAAACTGCCTGTGGAAGTCTAAATAAAATGGGCATTTTAAATTAAGAGAAAGGGAGAGCAAGAAGCATAAAAAGAATAGTCTTTGATTAAAAAAAATCTGTTAAGTCACACTAAGACAATTAGGAGGGGCTGTTAGCATCCATTCATTCATTTAATGATTGAGTGGCTTCTTTGTGCCAGACATTCAGGATACAAATATAAATAAGATACATTCATGTTTTTGAGGAGCTCACAGCTCCTGCAAAACACGAATTTCAATACAAGGTAAGTGTTGTAAAAGAAACAAAGCACAAATGTCCTACGAAGCACGGAGAGAGGACATGCTATTTCACTTGGCACAGACTTTAGGTTAGTGCGGGTGGAGAATCTTAAGCTTTGTAATATGTTATTTAATGTGATGAGAAGAGGCAGATGTTTATCTAGAACAGATTTTCTCACCTCCACACTACTGACATTTTGGACAGATAACTCTTTTGGGGAGAGAACAGCAGGGGTGCACTGTCCCGTGTGTTGTAGAATGTTTCACAGCATTCGTGGCTCCTTCCCACTAATGCCCACAGCACCTCCACACCCCGGCTCTGACCATGAAAAAGGTCTGCAGACATTGCCAAGTGTCTTCCGGGAGACAAAAGCATCCGCAGGTGAGGACCACTGAACTAGGAGATGAGTATATTCACCTCTGATAGAAGGAAAAGCCCTGATAATGACAACCTGTGAGTTGATGTAAGCGAGTTTGAACTCACTCCATCTAGATAGGAATTAAGGATACAGTTTCCTCCTTTCAGGTCAAAGATAGTGCTCTGCCTACTCCATATATGAGGATGCAGATCAACATAGCTTCTAGCAGCGGTCTCCAACCTTTTTGGCACCAGGGACTGGTTTTGGGGAAGACTACTTTTCCGTGGACAGGGGTAGAGGGGGACGGTTTCAGGATGATTCAAGCACATTACACTTCAGCTCACCCCCTGCTGTGGGGTCCGGTTCCTAATAGGCCCAGACGGAAACCAGTTTACAGCCTGGAGGATGGGGACCCCTGCATAGAGAACATTTTGTCAACATCTGTCAAAGATATATAGTCACATACACTTTGACTCAGCAATTCTACTTTAGGTACAAACCTTATAGGTAAAATAAATGTGCTAATTAATATATATACAATGTATACATTGCATAAAATAACAAAAGATTAAAAGCAATCTAAATGTCTATAATAGGTATAGGGAAGGGGTTAGTTACAAAAATTATGGTATTACTTGCATATCATGGTATACTAAGCAGCCATATTTAATAATGAGGCAATTCTTTATGTATTGATATGGAATAGTCTCCAAAACATATTAAGGAAAATAACTAATACAAAACAAAAATCCAATGATAATAATGGAAAACCTGAAGATACAAATCAGTATGTTTAGTATGCTGCCATTTGTATTAAAGAGGGAAAAATGAGTATCTTTTTCTTGTATATATACAAACTGTCTCTGGAAGGGTCACTAAGAAATTGCTATCCGAGGAGGTGAACGGGGTACGTGGAGGACAGGCTACATGGAAGTCTTTTCACTCTACATCTTTTAGCACTTTCTGAATTTTAAACCATACAAATCTATCACCTACTCAAAAATAATACAAAATTTAAAAGCTGGTGGTTGTCACTTAGGCAGAACCAAACAAGCATTCGCGCTGAAGCTTTTCTGTCAGTGACGATGGGTTTCACACGGTCTCTCCTGCCACACTCTTTGCCTCCGCTCTTCGCTCTGCAAGGCGGCTAGCTTAGCCAGTCAACTAGTAAAAGGAAACCATAACTTCCTTATCCATCAAGGTTATCTACAAGCTAAAAGCTAGGCAATGCAATTATTTTTCAAAGTCAACAGCTGAGAAATTCTTTTTAAAGTGATGTCTGTTGGGCCGCAAAATAAAGTTTACTTAAGTTTCTTTTCCCAGACTCTCTGACTCCTATTTATCAGTCGATTTCTTCCCCCACCCCCTTTTCTATTCTTGGTAGCTCTAGCAAGCAGTTGTTCCTCAAGTCACACATCCCTCAAGCAGTAAATCTAAGGAAAAGCCAAACTCTATGAAATTGGGTCAAAACATCAATAAAAGTGATAAAGAGTAATTGATTTATTTTTGTTTATATTTTGAGAATTGACTAAATATCTAGATATAAAGTTTAGGAAGCATTTTAAGTACCAGTAATCAAATCCACGGTTTCTGTCCATATCAGGCTTAACTGAATGGCTTGTATCTCCCAACACTGCAACATCACGCCTCTTGGTCTTGCACTGCCAATTCTGAAGACTTGCTGCTAATGTTACTTTTCTAACGATACAATTATGTCCCTTCTCTGTGCAAAATCATTCTAATGGTTCTCCATTACCTGCAAAATAAGGTGCATTCTCCTTAGCATGATCTAAACAAGGTCCTTCCCTGTATCTGATCCATTTTTTCTTTGAAGACTGATATCTTCTCTCATTACCATTTGCCAGCCCTTGTATGTTACTTATTTTTCTTATAACAAGCATCAAAGATGAATCCCTGTCTTGTTTTACAGATGAGAAGACTGTGTCAAAGAAATCCAGCTTGCCAAAGGTGCACGTGTAGGAAGTGGCAGAGTTGAAATTCAAAACCAGGTGGGTCTGATTCCCAAACTCAACTGCCTCCAAGAGGACAAAATGGGAACTAGAAATGGGCTTACGGTACACACAGATAAAAGAAAACAACAGCAAGTGGGGTAAATTTGAAAGGCACTTTTGAAAGATAATTTCTCTCTAAGCCTTTTCTGATTACATCAGCCAAACATAATTGTCCCATCTCTTATCTCCCGTAGCAGTTTGTTTGTTGTGTTACCAGCCTCAAGGCACGTCTCACATTTTGCCTTATCCTTTGTTCTCCAGGCAGAGGGCACAGCTAGAGCAAAGGCAGGAACTTGTGGGCAAGAGAGCAGAGTTTAGCCCTGACTGGTGTGGTTCCAATGGTTGGGCATTGTCCCACAAACCAGATTGTGGGTTTGATTCCAGGTCAGGGTCTGTGCCTGGGTTGCAGGGTTGGTCCCCAGTTGGGGTACCACCTGCAGGAGGCCGTCTATTGCTGTTTCTCTCTCACATCAATGTTTCTTCTCTACCTTTCTTCCTCCCTCCCGTCCCCTCTCTCTGGAATCAATAAAAAAGAAAGAGAAAGTTTTGAAAAGGAGAAGTGTTCAGCATGGCAGCAGGAGCTGAACAACAGGGGAGGGCAGAGAAATAAGGTGGAAGGCTCACACAAGGCTTCTTCAGATCTTTGCTACTGTGTCGCTCTCTCAGTGAGATTCCTCCAGGTCAGGCTAGTATTTAAGTTGCAAGTCTTCTGACTTCACTATCACTCCTGAGGCCTTACTGTGCTCACTTACTATATATTTTTTTCCATACCACGAATGACCTTCTAAAATACAAAAACCATTTACCCACTTACTGTGACTACTGCATACTGACGGTCATCCCTTGCTGGAATGCAGGCTCCAAGAGGCAACATTTGTCTACTTTTTCTCATGGATGTACCCAAAGGGCCTAGATCAGTGAATGGCTCACAATAAGCCCTCAGCTGGCATGTGCTGGATATTGCCTCATTCATTTTAGCCTGCCTTCATAGTGCGGCATGGTTTCTAGGATTTTATAGAGCTTTCACTGATTGCATTTAGAGACAGGTTTTTGACTTAAGGACTTATCTAGGCTAGGTAACCATATGGATATTTTGAGGATAATTATAGTTCAAAATACTAAGTTATATTGCCACTAAGAAGACCATAAGTGTTTTTATATTTCTTCAATTTAAGATATGGTCTTAAGAATATATACCTATATGTGTAGGATATATATATATATAACTAAAATTATATATATAATATATATATATACCCACACACACATATATATTTTTCAGTGTTCTTTTTTCACTGAGCTAATTTAGAAAATAAATTCTATTCCTCCAAAGACACCTGCTATGTATGCAGACGGACCATTTCTAACCCATCCTTAGATGGGGTACGTCTCATCTGGAGGTTTGTTAGTAACTGATTATAATGCTTTTTTTTTTTTTTGCTTAAAATACTTAGGAAAAATTTAATTATCTAAATAACTTTATAGAAAAAGACCAAAAGTTAAACAATATCCTTCCAGATTTGTCTTTCTCACCTAGGGAATACTTATATCTACATTTGATCCTAATACCTTTTTGGCAACATTTAAAAGTTTGTGATGAATTACCAAAGGTAATATTGGCTAGGAACTTGTACCGAGACTCTAATTCCAGCATACTATGATTGTGTATAAGGCAAAGCATTAAAATGTTTGATTTCCAGTAACCTTTCTGATAATGCTTATTTTCTATACTATTGTTGGATGTACTTTGCTTTCTTCCTTTCCTCTTTTCCTTCTTTTCTCTCCCCTCTCACTTACTTTTGTTGCTATAGGCCTAATATATAATGTATTTACTAATATTTTATAATAGGTTATAAAGCAAGACTATAAATCAATGCCATTTTTGTTACTTATATTGTAGTAACGTAATCTACTTTGTAGCTAAAATTATAAGATGCAAAAATTTTTAAGAATCTTCCCAGGTGAAGCTGATTAAGCCTGCAGAGTTGAGAACCACTATATTACATAATACCACATTCAGGTAAATTAACACAAACCATCATATTTTGATTATTTAATTGGCAAAAATTAAAAACAATGTTTAATGGTTGCATGGGTGGGTGAATATAGCATTCTCAGTCTTGCTTATGGGAGCACAAATTGATGAACTGTTCCAGAACATTACAAACATCTATAGTCTTTGAATCAATAATTCTACCTCTGGGAATTAAGCCTAAGGAAGTAAACAAATAACTGGTAGGTTTATGAACAATGAAATTCATTGTAGGGTTATATAGTAGAAGCTCTCTAAACAACTCAGCTGATGAGCTTTCCATTCCAGACAAAAGGCTTACTGATGAAGCCCAGGACTTGGCAGCTCGGAGGACCCCTCTCAGGTGGGCCGGTCCCCGTCTGCCCCTCCCATGCATGTTGTGTGGGGACCACGTGTCAGTGGCTGTTCCTGGACTCGTCCATGGCAGTTGTCCTTATTCTTGGTACCATATAATTTGACAACTATATTACACAAAAAGGGTGAAACAAGGGAGAAGTGATTTTGTTTCGTGAAACTTAAGTTGAATGCTTCAGTAAGACTTGACCAAGATGGGTTACTAAAAAAATGTAGCTACTGAGTTAGGAGTGAGACAGTAGTAGATGAGGAAAATAATTATAAACAACTGACAGTTTAATTCTGAATCAGGAACGCTTTGTTTCACTGCAATAAAATAAGCAGAAAAAGATTGAGAGTACATTACAAGTTTATGAAAGAAAGAGGATAGAAAACTTTGATGAGTGGGTTTTTTCCCAAGGAAACATTTTCCCTGTATTAAAAGGCTAGTGAATAATGCGAATGCAAATATTGTAGGTTGAAAGAAGAATTTTAGGAATATATGTATTACTTTTATAATTTCTCATTTTTTTTCTATTTTTTGACCAAATGTATCAATGAGTTGTGATGCCATGGGCTGCAAGAAATACATATCTAATACAGTAGGTAGAGAAAATACATATTTAGAAAAAATATTAGAAGGGAATATACTAAAATATTAGTGGGTTAATATATGGTAGAATTATGAGTGATATTTAAAACTTGGTTCTTTATTTTTTATTTTTAAAACCCCCAAAACACAGTTTTATTTCAACTGTGTAAAATGCAACAAAAAACGTAAGGAAGAATAAGAATGGAGAAACAATTCCTACAAAATTGAACCTTAGAGCCCCAGAGTTTCTCATTTTATAATCCATGTTAAAACCTTGAGTTTCCCACTGCTAAGAATATTCACGCTGCAAAAATGGGAAGGGTGTTCCTCCGTAAAGTTGCCCTTCTAGATCATGTTTCGTCTTGATGCACATTCTGGGTTTCTGGATATTATATTAGCTTTTTACTTTGTCTAGACCAGTTCTGCACATGAGTCCCAAAGCATATAATCAGACTCCACTAGATATATGGGAAGAAATCTGGGGTTAATCCTGCCCAGCCAAGGTGCTCTTACAAGTTGCTGCTCTGGAGTACTTAACCAGCATTAGGAGGCCTATGACCACCTTGAGTTTGAGGCACTCGACGGCTCTGATTCAAGAGCGTTCACATGCTCTTGCTTATCATTAGGACCTTAGGACTTGCTTATCATTGCTCCTCATTGGTTGTGGACATTTTCCCTATAGTCAGTCTCTGGCTTCTGGTTTGAGCCATTTAAATGCCATTTATTTCTCTTTTCCTTCTGGTTTTAAGAAGCAGTATATCCTCTTTCTGTTCTTTTTTCAATGTCTGTAAGTATATACGCATTTGAGTCCAACTTTGAATAATAGGGATGATTTCAAATATACAGGAGGAGGAATTCAATGGAATCCACACTGGGGGTGGTGGTGGAACATAGCATCTATTCAGGGAAGGTGGACTGTCCTAAAAATTTAAACATAGTATACTCATCAGCATTGAAATATTTGAAAATTAAATCATTAGAAATAATTATCAGCTAGCACACATCTGGATTTGCCAGACTTTTCAGATTAGATGCTATTTGTGTAATAATTGATATTGGCATGTAGTTATATACAAGTGGCTCTTGGGAACTAAAAGCTGAGGTGTTAGATTGAGTGACACTGGAAAGCCTTAATGGCTTCGTTAACAAATTTGGACCTTTTTGGTAGTCAGTAAGAAGTTACTAGAGGTTTGCCAATAGGCCAAGAAAATAATTAGGAAGTTTACTGTACAAAAGAAGTAGATTTCAAGTATCACTGACTAGCAGGGAAGAATACATAGCGGGGGAGATCAACTACAAGGCCATTGCCACATAAGAGGTAGGGAGGTATCCTTCAATGTTGTTAGCATAAAGAATATAAAGAGAGCCCTGGCTAGTGTGGCTCAGTGGATTGAGCACTGGTCTGTGGACCAAAGGGTCGCTGGTTTGATTCCTAGTCGGGGCACATGCCTGGGTTGCAGGCCTGATGCCCGGTTGGGGGTGTGTGAGAGGCAACCACACATTGATGCTTCTCTCCTTCTCTTTCTCCCTCCCTCCCTTCCCCTTTCTCTAAAAATAAATAAATAAAATCTTTTAAAAAAGCATATGAAGAGAAAAGAGATATGAAAACCATGGCAGTGGTGGCACTGGCAGTATTTAATGACTGGTGGCACGCAGGAACTAAGGCTAGGGAAGGAATCAGGATGATCCCAAGATTTCACATCAGAGTAATAAAGAGAATGTTGGGGAAATGGCCAAAATGATTCAAGAACAGGGAACGAGGTGGGACTAGAAGATTTCTAATGGGTGGCTATGCCAAGAGTGACCGACTGCCATGATGGGGGAGCTTCAGCTACTCTTCCCACTGCTATCTCTGTCCATGCCCCCTAATTCACTCCAAATAAACACAATCAAATAAAAACAGTGCAGTTAATATGTTGCCTTCCTTTCCAATTAGGTTGGTCCTGCAATTCCCTTTTATATAAAAATTCTGGAGCCACTATTAAGGAACACACATGGTGAAAGACAGGGAATAGCATGCCTACAACCAGTAGTTTGCTGGAGCTGGCTCACACAGCTGATTATGTTCTTTCCATCTCTGTGATCAGTACCATCGTATCAGTAACTTGCAACTGGCCAGAGTGGGAATATTTATACCACAGAAACTGGCACACTCAGATGTTGTTCTCTGAGAGCGTCAGTTGTTAAACATTTATACCTCTTTTGAAAAATTGACTATGAATGCAAGAAAAATAGAGAAGTTGTGTAAGCCCTTAAATGGTTAAGGTAAACTTTAAGACAATCAGTTGCAAGGAGCATGTACGATTTTGAACCAGCCCTGACATATGCGGCCATCAGTGCTCCCGGAGAGTGTAACCACAAGATTTACCCCCACCTCGAAGGGGTGCCTGAACATTTCTAGGTTAGTCATTGGTTCCTTGAGGGAAACTTTTTTTTTTTCTGATTTTTAAAACAATATTGGATGCTCTGAGATCATGTTTTTCAAAGATTACTATTGTAGAAGGTTCCTGTTTCTCATTCCCCTGTTACGATAGTTCTACAGGATTTCCTCCACAAATCAGAAGAACACTTCCACTGAACAACAGTGATTTTTTCCAGCAGGCTAGCATGACTTAATGTGTGAGGCAGTTATTAAAGAGATGGAAAGCACCTCGATAGTACATCACTAAACCTCTATTTCTGGGCACATTTCTAGAACTAGGTCTGTGTTCAAATGTCCACCCCAGCCCACTACAACCCATCTGCCTGGTCTTCTTCCTCTAAAAGGTTAGTGTGGTTTGTATTCATTCTTTTTATAATGGATCATTTCTAGGGCTTAATCTCTCAACTGTGAAATATATTACAGAAATTGTTAACCAGAGCAGGAAAGATACAAGAGATGATTATGCTTAAATGACATTTTAGTTGTATTAAGGTTAAGATACCCATTATTTAGAACCATATTCTCCCATAAAGAACAAAATGCAATTCTTCAAGTATTGAAAACAAACAAACACTGTGAGTTATTTAATAGGGATTCTCATTTTTTAAAAGATTTTATTTATTTATTTTTTAGAGAGGGCAAGGGAGGGAGAGGGGGAAACATCAATGTGTGGTTGCCTCTCATGCACTCCATACTGGGGACCTGGCCTGCAACCCAGGCATGTGGCCTGACTGGGAATAGAACCTACGACCCTTTGATTCATAGGCTGGCACTCAACCACTGAGCCATACCAGGCAGGGCACAGGGATTCTCATTTTATTCTCAAGAAAATTATTAGGCATTACAGAAGAATCCAATCTCTCATTATGTAGTTTGATACATAATTGGTACTCAAAAATATTTGTAGAAAGACAGGAATATATTTCTGCAGCAGCAGTTTCCAAATTGCACTCAGCTTTAAATCGAATATTTGAGGAACTAAGGGAATACATGTCCCTTTCACTTCAAATGTTTTTAGAAATGTTGGATTAATTTAATTAATAGCATGTAAATCTTGAGTATTCATTCTCTTAGTCTGAGTAACTTTAACTCTCTTTTACATAGAAAATATTTCACAACATGTGTAAAATGGAATACATAGCGAGAAAAAAGTATACAGGAAGTGAGGAGAGAAATGTGGTCAATTTATTTACTTAAAATGGAGAAAAGAAGTGAGAAAAAAAATAAAGATAAAAGGCTCCTGTTTATCTGGTGGTGGTCGTACAGCTTCCCAGGAATGAAGAGGGTGGATTGGCACTGATGACTCTGAGGTCTGCATAAAACCCAGTTACTAAGTGTCTCCCAGCAATTTGCTTTTATGCTAAGAAAACAAAGGTCAGTTAACTAGAATCAAATTAACTTATGAAAGTTGCTAGATGGACGTAGTAGCTCACTGGGTCTAGAAACAAATGGGCCATCTATCTCTTTTTTCAAACATATTGTTTCCTATATGCATTATACCATATTTGGCATATGTACTTTTTTACTTGCTCTTGAATCTCTCCTATAAATTTCATGTGTCAAAGACACATAAGAGAAAAAATAATCACATATATTATTAGGGGCCAAGTGAATGAAAGGAAACAAGAAGGACATTGTAGAATTTGGAAGTTTTACAGCCAAAACAGATGAGTATGCCTCATAGAAGTAGCAACTGAGGGAGAGAACTAACATTTCAGAGGCTAGACCAATTAGGGATGGGTACAGTGGTCAGGCTGTGAATCAGGAGGCTTTGACTAATATTATGAATATAGTATTTCAGACTAAGAAAAGTTGAGTAGTGTCTTCAAGAATGTATACCCCATCATGTAGGTTAGTGATGTGTTATGATTAGAAACATATTTTATTGAGCACTTACTATGTTCTAGGCGTTCTTATGTCTTAAAGGCTTCATGAGCATTATCTCATTTAAAACCCTCAAAACGCTACGAGATTGTACTCATTTAACTTACATTTTATGGTTAATAAAACTGGAGCTCAGAAAATTTAATTAAATTGCCCAAAGTCAATAGCTAATAAGCAATGCTGTTGACTTCAGTGTTCAAACTCTTTCAGCTCGTGAAGGGCTAGGACAGAAATGAAGTGCACAGGGCAAGAACGGCAGCATCAAAGACCAGTTGCTGAAATACCTGAGACCAGTACATGAGATACCTGAGATATACAGAGGGAGCAAAGTTACAGAGATGGACAGATGTTTAAAACAACAGTCTGGACAAGCTGTAACAAGGGTGGTGGAAAGAGAAAGACATGGATACAATATATCCCTTTAAAAAGAATTGCTGGGACTTGGGTTCTAACTAGTTAGGGAGGACATTGGAGAAAACATGGACTAGGTCTTGGTGGGAAGGCTGTAAAAATCAGGCCTTTAATAAAAGCCTGCAGGAGGAGGGGAAAAAGGGGGAGGCAGTTGTCACAAGATGACACCTGCTGGTTTTGGTCATTGAGATAGGTCACAACGTAGCATACTACACACATCTTGGCCAATCCCATACGCAATTTCCATTTGGAGTCTCATGGTCACTCATATCATTAAGGCACCTACGGTTATCATAGCACTTACTCTTTTAAGACTTATGAAAATTAAATTTTCTTTTCACATTCTCAATTACTCTTTGGGTGTTCAACTCAAACTTCTATGCCCCCCAATTTTGTTTGATACTTCTCTGATGTCCTGTTTCTAATATTTTAAAATAATTATACTTAATGGGATTTTGCTTCAGTGGAATATTTAGGATATGACAAGTTTTCTTTCAATATATCAGCTGTACCAGTGAATTTCAAGATTTTTGGACACAACTCAGTGTCCAAAAATTGTAAGCCAGTATACACATTCATATGCAACAGTTTATCTAGCCCACGAAAATAAAATGTTACTAAAAACAATACTTATCTTCTGATATTTTTTATTCAATTTCATTCCACTTAAAAATGCTGACTAAAACACACCAAACTGATATCCATAGTGACCCACAGATTGAAAAACAGGAAGCTTATCTTGTAGTTCTGTATATGAGGTAATCATGTATTCACTGTGGGCCCTCTGGTGCCCAGAATCCAGCACAGAGAGCTCGGGAAATGTTGAAAACAAGAAAGAGGGAGGAAGTACACCTTTTGGTAGATCATTTATTTTTCTTAATTGAAGACCAATTCAGTAAAATTATTATGTGGTAATCACACTGAGTTTTCACCATCTGCCAACGTGGTAAATTTGTTCCCAAGTCCCAAATTCAAGTTAATGGATAATCCAAATTATGGTATTAATCCAGTAATCACTATAAATTGGGCTTCAAATCTTCAGAAGGTCATGTTAATATCTAATCAGAATATTACAGTGTTTTAGAGAATTTTAACAAGCTGCAAGAAAGATTAATTCAGAGTAAAATAGATGTACGGCAACAGAGCTGTAATTGCTAGAATATAAAGTAACTAAAAAATGTGTCTAGTGATAACAGAAGCACTTTTCCACAACCCCCCATTCTTTTTGCATATTATGCTGAAGCACGTTTATTTTTGCTGTCGATGCTATTCTTATTAAGGTGTGGGATCGAAGCTAGGAAGCTGACTGAACATGTCAGAGGCTCTCCGAGGACGGTCTGGGGGAGTATCTCTCTGAGGATCTGTGAGGTCCGAACCCTGTAACAGCACTAAGAAGCTACCTGCCTTTTTGGCTATGCCGATGTTTGCACTTCAGGCACCAAGGGGTCATTATTTGATAGTGACCATGTTGACTTCCATAGTGTCCTTGAAGACATTTCCTAAAGGAAGTTTGGAGGAACATGTCATGGGGCACTGGAAAGAACACTGTTATTTAGAAGATACGAGAATTGTTTTTTTTTTTCTTCTAGAGCCTCAGTATTATCATATGGGAAATGAGAAGGTTGGCTTAGATTTTGGGTCCCAAACCTAACTGGGCATTAGAATTATCTGGAAAGCTTTTAAGACATTACAGCTTGTTGTACTCCCATCTGCCCTACAGAATCAATCTATGTGTTAATTAGGAACAGCTCCATATAAAAGCCACCCGAGCTGGAGGGGGTGCTCACTTCCTATTATGAATTATCAGAAGGCTTCAATAGCCTCTTGCCTGGGTAGCAGGCCATCTTATCCGCCAAAGGGATTTCCACTCAGATGGTTCAAATTTTCTTGACAGAACTATTCTGGCTCTGCTCCAAAATGTTCTAGACCACAAAGCTTGGCTATAAAAAAATTTTAGGTGGGTATTATCAAACACCCACTGCAGATACAATCTCAGTAAAACACACATGGAAAATCTAGTCTCATGTTGCTCCTTGGCGAACACAGCCCCGGTAACTTAGCAAGTTGGCTTCCTGCAGTAGAGGGACCTTGAAGGAACACATTTCCTGAGGGCTGCCTCCCTCTCCCACCTGCCAAGCACTCCAGACCAGTACTCCTCAGTCCCCAATCACCAGTGCAATTTGTTGCCTGGATGGAAATTGGAGAGTGGGCCGTGGGCCGGGGAAGTGAAAGGAGCTTGGGTGGGCCGCAGCTCATAAGGAATCAAGGTGAGGCAGGGACAGGACCTCTTCAGTTGATGCTATGGGTGGGGATGGGTAAAAAGGGGCTGCTCTGTGAGAAGTTTTTGTCTCTCAATTCCTTGTCTTTCCCGTACTACCCTTCTTCCTGATAACTGTTCACAGCTATTTAGATTGGCATTGAGATGGGGGAGCGAAGATCAGGTGGCTGACCTGGTAGCGGTCACCTACTGACTGATAAACGAAGTAGGTATGGATAGCTGGGGTTTGGCATAAAATATGACCAGTGAAGCAAGATAGGCATAGGAGCTATAGGTGTGGCCAGAGGAGCGTCAGCCTTTTGGGCAAGTACCATGTCCTGGGGACTTCCACATTTGCCAGTAAGAGGCCAGGAGAACATCTGTGTGTGTGCATGCTCACGCTGGGGTGGGGGTAGAAGGTAATTAACCTAGAAGTAAAGCATCGCCTTTGTCTGAGAAGAGAGATCAATTACAAAGCAGGTTTGGCCCAGTGATTTGAGTAACAGAACAAAAGCTGAATATCTAATTTTAAATTATTTTACCAATATGTACACATTTTGCTATTCAAGACAGTCTAATCAATAATACAATAATAGCATCCTGCCTAGAGCCAGCAGTCACTCAATGCCAGATGGAATTAACACATTCTTTGACCTTAGGCTGTAGTCGACTATTCTGGAATCAATAGAAAAAAAGGAGTCAAGACAGAGATAAAAGACAAAAGGATAGTTTCTCTCTTTGTTCTTCAGGATGACTCCTGACAGTGGCTAAGATTTGCTCTGGCAGGTTTGGGCCTCAACTAACACAATAACAAAGTGCATCCATTCTTGGAGGAGGAGCAGAATGCTGCCCTCCTTCCTCCTCACTCATTTCCTACCGGCCCTGCAAAGAGCTGCAAGAAAAATGATCGTGCAGCTTCTTTCTTGGTTGTTATTTATTCTTTCCTTAGTGAAACAGACCTTCGTTTTCCTTCTTGGCCACGTCACCGGTAATGACGAACTGTAACATCGTCACTGTAATGCAATCTGGGATCCTAATCAGACTGGTTAATATTTGCTGACATTTCATAAAGAAAAAAGAAAAACAAAACCCCAATCTGCCTAACTGATCTTAACAGTGGGTCACTTTTACGTGGAATGCTCTGCTCCCTAATGAATAATACCTAGGCCAGGCAGACAATTTTAAAGGCAGATTCTGTGAGTCTAACCTGCCTGATTAGAATTGAATTTCAGGAAATTCCTTCTTAAATTAGTAGAAAAGGGGTAAACAGTATGACCTGTCTTGGAGCTCAGAGTTATTTTGCCTTTCTGCTTCATAGCAAATAATATAAGGTATTTTTAAATACTAAAAGCAGTCTTGGAATACATCAAGCATCCTTTCACAAGTATTTATTGTTCACTTTCTATGTACCAGGTATGATCAAGAATAACTGTATTTTATATAACCTGTTATCCTCTTTTTATTTATTCTACCAATGGTCCACACACTAATCTTTAGAGGCCTTTCAGAACATTTATCTTAATTAGATTTTTATAGTTTTTGCCAATAATATTCAAATTCATATTTTAATGCAATCTATTCTTAATTATAGATCCCTTTCATTATTATTGCATGAGTCACTTCTGTTATTACCTAGAATTTTGATTTTCCTTTTCTTAATTGTTTATATATGCAGAAAGACAAGCTCAAAAACAAACAAACAAACCCAGCAGTTGGTCTCTTTTTAAAATTTATACAATAGAAATAGATATATTTGCTATGGTACCCTTTTTATAAGAAAATATGAAAAATGTTATGGGCCATGGGAGCCTATGAGGAGAGACTGAAATGAGGTGGAAGGATGAAGAGAAACTAATTATTATTGAATTAACGAAACAAGACAGGGTCTTTTACAGACCAGTGCTCATGAACTAAAATCAGTTGAGAAGTTTGATCAATTCAACCACTAATAATAAGTATAACTAAACTTTAGAATACACACAATTAAAAAAAATAAAATCCCTAACCTCACCATCCAAAAACATTATTAATCTTTGTTTAAAAATCGAGAATTTTTTTAGATCAGTCTAAGTTTCACAGCAAAATGGAGGGGAAGGGATAGAGGTTCCCACAGACCCCTCTCCTCGCACATCCACGGCCTCTCCCATCAATGTCCCGTTACCATAGTTTACAGTAGGCTTCACTCTCAGTGTTGTGCCTCTCTGGGCTTGGACACAAGTGTAATGACTTGTAACCATCATTCGAGTGTCACACAAATGCCCCAGTAATCCTCTGTGCTTCACCTATTCATCCCTCTCCCCGTCCCACCTCTCAGCTCCTGGAAAACACTGATCTTTCCACTGTCTCCATAGTTTTGACTTTCCCGGAATGTCATATATTTGGAATCAAACAGTATGTAGCCTTTTCAGATTGGCTTCTTTCGCTTAGTAATAGGCATGTAAGGTTCCTCCATGACTTTGCATGGATTTCCATTTCTTCTTAGCAGTGAATAATACTTTGCTGTCTGGGTGTGCCATAGTTCATTTAACCATTTACCTACTAAAGAATATCTTGATTCCTTCCATGTTTTGGCAATTGTGAATGAAGTTGCTATAAATATCTATGTGCAGAATTTTGTGTGGATATAAGTTTTTAATTTCTTTGCATAAACACAACTGTTCAATCATATGGCAAGAGTCTGCCAAATTGTCTTTCAAAGTGGCTGTATCACTTCGCATTACTACCAGCAATAAATGAGAGCTCCTGTTGCCACACGTTTGCCAGTATTTGGTGTTATGACTGTCTTGGATTTTAGCCATTCTGATTGGTATATACCGGTGCCTCGTTGTTTTAACTTGTATTTCCCTTATGAGATATGGTGTGAGACATCTTCTCATAGGCTTAGTTTGGTGAACTGTCTGTTAAGATCTTTGGCCATTTTCAAAAAACTGGTTTGTTTGTTTTCAGTGTTGACTTTTAAAAGGTTTTTTTGGTATATTATGAATAGCAGATGTGTCTTTTGCAATAGTTTCTCCCAGTCTGTGGCTTGTCTTCAAATTCTCTTGATGGCATCTTTTGCAGAGCAGAAGTTTTTAATTTTAATGAAGTTGAACTTACCACTTCTTTCTTTGATGGGTTATGCCTTCGGTGTTGTGTCTAAAATGTCCTGTCATACCAAAGGTTCATCTAGGTTTTCTCCTATCATATCTTCTGGGAGTTTTAGATTTTTACACTTAGGTCTATGATCTATTTTGAATTATTTTTTTGTGAAATGTGTAAGGTCTGTGTCTAGATTCATTTTTTTGTTTGTGGATGTCTAGTTGTTTCAGCACCATCTTTTGAAAGGTCTAACTTTTCTCCATTGTATTGCCTTTGCTCTTTAGTCAAAGATGCGTTGCCTATACATATGTGAGACTATTTCCAGACTCTGATGACATACACATTTTTCATTGATCTGTTTGTCTATTCCTTCACTGACATCAGATTGCCTGGAGTGCTACAGCTATAGAATAAGTCTTGCACTTGGGTGGCATCAGTCCTCCAACTGTGTTCTCCTTCAATATCATGTTGGCTATTCTGGGTCTTTTGCTTCTCCACATAAACTTAGAATCAGTTTGTTGATATCCACAAAATAACTTGCTGGGATTTTGATTGGGATTGCATTGCATCCATAGATAAAGTTGGGATGAACTGATATCTTGACAACACTAAGTCTTCCTATCCATGAACATGGAATACCTCTCCATTTATTTAGTCTTTTCGATGTGGCCTGTCATTGACCAAACTGTTGTCATATGGCATATGACTATATGTAGGCACTGTTATAAGTCCTACTTTACAAACATGGAAACCAAGGAACACAGAAGTTAAGTAAGTTGGCTGTAGATCACATAGTTAGAATGTCCCTGAACCTGAATGTGAACCCAAGCTTTCTGGTTCTAGAGTCTTAGACACCACAGCCTATCTGAGGATACAGTTGTGACAGAATTGAGGGGTA
The DNA here is from genome assembly GCA_004027735.1 of Carollia perspicillata. Lineage (NCBI taxonomy): Eukaryota > Metazoa > Chordata > Mammalia > Chiroptera > Phyllostomidae > Carollia > Carollia perspicillata. The sequence continues at coordinate 58,757 of PVKM010003176.1, forward strand.
GGCTATAGAAGAGAACTCTCACTAGGGATGAATGAACTCTAATCATACCACCCTACCACAAAACTCCAATATCAGTTAAAGACTCCAGATTCAAAATCTTGGGGGAGAGGCTGAGTTGGCTCTTGCCCAGGTGAGGGTACAGCACCTTGACTGATAGTTCCACTAAGGCTGCCCACAGAGGGGAAGAATCAATTTCCCAAGAAGAAATAAAAGTGCTGCTATAAAAGGAAAAAGAATGAAAATGGGAAGGGTGGGTAACAAAGTATGCCCACTATGTTAAGGATGAAGAAAATACATATTTTTTGACATTAACAAAACATTCACAATGGCAACTGTGTGAGAAATCCCTCAACTGCTTTAAGAATATGTCTATTGAGGAACGTGTGTAAAAGACCCATGGACAAAGACAATGGGTTGGGTGAAGGATTGAATGTGGGAGGTGGGGGTGGGTGGGATGGGGGAGAGTGGTGAGGGGGAAATGGGGACAACTGTGACTCCACAACTATGACTGCAATAAAAATCTTGTTTGGGCCCTGGCTAGTGTGGCTTATTTGGTTGGGCATCATCATCCTGCAAACCGAAAGGTTGCAGATTCAACTCCTGGTCAGGGAACATGCCTGGGTTGTGTGTTCAGTCCCCAGTTGGGGCATGTGCAGGAGGCCGCTGATTGATGTTTCTCTCCCCTTCTACCTCCCTTCCCCTCTCTCTGGAATCAATAAAAGAAAGAAAAAAAA